>JARHVA010004567.1:0-212500 GCA_037957365.1 Torreya grandis | reverse complement strand
TCGTGGTGTTGAGTTGCCCCAAGGACCTCTCTATCAATAGTTGTTGCCTACATAGCTAATACTCCAAAGAGGGCCTTGAACTTATGTAGTTATCCCCTGTGTGTTGGCATATGTGTGTATCAAGATGAAATGTGTGATAAGCAATGACATGCAATCACCTAGCTTGTTACTTGTAAAATATGGATCATGGATTTCTCTTTGAATGCTTCACCATGTGGAAATACTACTCTTATGTTTGATATATAAATAGGGTTGAACATGTTAATTTTTCTCACTTGAATGCTTGATTGAATGTTCCTTGGTAGATCTATATATGAGTTGTATTTGATTTCCAGGTGATTTTTAGATGGTGAATGAATGAGGATTGATCTTGCATATATACCAATCCCTTTTAAAAATATCCTATAGTAAAGCACTTAGGTCAACATTTAGGATACGTTTCATTTACAAATTGGATGACTTTTAGGCATTGGATACTTTTTAGGAAATTTGGAAACTTGCATCGATGCGGGGATCCACCTGGGACGCAAGTGTCTAGGAAGCTAAAAAATAAGTACAAGTCTATAAATGGTAGTGAAGTATAATAATTAGGTTTAGAGATTTTTTGTAAAATATATAATGCCGAGTCATTAGAATAACAGTGGTTGGACTAAGAGATAAGTAATTTAGGCACAAAGAGATGGTAAATGTGATCCTTTCAATAATATTCAAGTCTATAATTGAAAGGTAAAAACATGATGGATATTTACTAAGTGTACAAGACTAGATTACTACATAAAACTAGATTTATGATCTACATTATTATATAAACAGTTGTATCTGTTGATAGTTATATACTTGGTACTTGATTATTGAGTACAATAGTGGTTGTATCATTTTGGTATGGATAAAATAATTTATTTCATATCCAAATTCATTTTAATATAGTACTTATTAGTTTATCAGCTATGCAACATTTTTTTATAGTTCATGCACTATGTGCTCATTATATGAGGTAGTAATTATGGGTTTTATCATGTTTAATTAGTGGATTAATTAGCATTTATTATTTTATTTCCAAGATTTTACACTTACTTGTGTATAGTGTGTGAATTGTAACTCGATGTTAGGATTCATTTGTATGCATTGTAATTTAATTATCTTAAAAAAAGTTGCACTTTTTTTGTAGTGAGCCTAGAGGGGTTCTAACAGAAACTGAGTCGAGTTGTTTTGGCCTAGATAAATGGATTTTTTGACTTAAAATTTTCAATATTCATCAATATCCAAATGAATTTAAAATGAGGTTCATAATAGTTCCAAGATTATCATTATGTTATCAAAATTTCTCAAGTTATGTCAATGTCTAAACCTAAATTGATTTTTTTTTCTTAAAAGGCAAGTGTTAAAGTTGCAACACAACACTTATTATACTTGTAATATTACTTATTATCATTGTAATATTTTATTAATACAAACCATTAAAATATATAACATTTTATTAAGTTTATTTCCATGTTTATATTGTACTATAAATAAATATACTTACACTAAAATGCAACATAAATAACCATAAACATTTAACTAGGCCTTAAAAAATGTAAAATAGTAAATTATAACTAATTAATTGATTCCACAACGATAGACATATAGCGACATGCAAGGTTTAAAGATATATATTGAATATCATGATATTGGATAATAATCATCATAATTTGACAATGAAAAAAATGTTTGGTGTTGATCAAAAGATGACCCAAAAAACTCCCAACGATCAAAGAGTGATGTATAAACCATCAAATTCCATATTTGGTAACGCCCAAACCATCATGTTCTATTATTATAAAAATTCAAGCAGATTAAGTCTATTTTCACAACTATGTTTGTCTAATATAGGGCTATAAAAAACACATTATGTTTTATGCAGCCTCACTCATCTTACTCTAATCGGGAAATTATATATGAAATTTGTAAAGAAAATAGTATGTGTTTCAGGGCTCGTGTAACACTTAGCTTGATACTTATTAGGCCCTTATATGTTTATACAATATCAAAAACAATACTAATAATTATAACATGTTTATCAACCAAGCAAACCAATGTAATGAAATGTGTTGTTAACATGAACTTTAGTGTTTTAAAGAATGATTTAATGATTTATTTAAATGCTTATAAATGCTCAATAGATCACTGGAACTTAAATGAACTCTTATATTTTAATAAATTTTCCTTAAGTACCTTAGATTCCTAAATGAACTAGGGTGCTTATGCATTTATATCTGACTTAAATCCAAATTTGGACCTTATTGAATGCAAATTGACATAAAATGTTGAAAAAACATAAAATATGGATCTAGGGTCACATGGGCTGAATTTGGGAGGGAGTGGGACCTTTTTTTGGAAAGCATGCAATCACTTTCAAACATGTGCATATCGTGAATGACCTTTCAAGACTAAAATCTCAAAATGTAATCAAATCTAGAGGGGGAAAGATGACAACTGGAGGATGTTAGGAGAAGGTGTATGGACCACTCAAAGTCAATAAATGCATCAAGAATTGAAAAGTACAATATTGTTGTAGGCCTTTCCCCTCTATGTGGTTTTACCTATGTAGTCTAGTTAACTTGCTTAGGTGTCACTTAGGTGTGTATTAAAGGTCATTAGGGAAGATAATCTGATGATAATCTCACACTTTTCTAGTACTATCCTAGGATAATTTTATTGATACCCTTTGTTTAAATTGGTATGTCACTTGTAGGTCTATTACATTTTGAACAAAAGAATATCTTCTACTATTGGTCTTATAAAGACCAATGAACTTTATTACTGCCTTTGTCTCTTAATGATTCATAATTCTTTACTATATATCTGTAACTTTTGTCATAAATTTCTCATTTAGGCTTGATCCTCCACTATGTTATCCAATCTAATAATTATTACAAATATCCTTTGAAATATTGGTCTTTTTAAGACCAATGAGATTATGAAAAATCCCCAACTACACTTGACCTTCCTTTTAGACTTTATTTGTGTTCTTAAACCCTCATCTCCATAAACCCTCTTAGTTCTCTTTTGTCATAGTCCTCCTTCTTTTCATCTTTGAATTCATCAATAGTTTTAAATTATTACTTTACACCCTTCTCAAAATAGTTGGAAGACTTTTTTAATTAATATTTATCTCTTTAGGACTCTAAGTGACCAAGAAACTTGACTTGGTTCTAAAAACTATTGTAGGACTATCACTTGACTCATGTTTTCAATTTAATGTTTCACCTTAACCCTATTCTCTTCACTTAAATCACTTCACAAGACCTGTATAATAATTCACATAATTATATTAGACCTCTATGGTTTTTGCACAAGTTTAAGACATCAATTTGGCCATCAAAATGACAAGAAACTTTATTTAGTCCTAATAATTGCTACAGGACTGTATATAGGCCTATTAAGTCTTGAAAATGATGGCTTTGCTCTATTTTTATTCTCAATAACCCATTGAGCAACCTTTTCACTGATTTTATATTGTATAATATGATGAGAAACCAATATTGAATCTATTGGTTTCTCAAGAGAGTAACTCTAATACAACGTTGTTCTCTTAGGTTTGTATAGGCCTATTCTGACTATTTAAAGGAACTTGACTTATTTACAATGGTAAATGATATGTGTTAAATATTCAACTATTTGATAATTATTATATAAAATTAATAAATGCTTTTACAAAGTTTGAAGTCAATAAACAAGACAAAACCATCAATTTCTTCCCTTTTAGAACCTTTTAAGTGACTCCCTATAGGCTATCCTGCACATAGTTAATGATAAATGACTTTATAAAAATCCATTAAACTTGAAATAGCTTGTATTGGATTCCAATAGTCTTATAACTAATACTCACAAAGTTTAAAATGATTTAATTAGTTGGTTTTCGAGAATGAGCTTGTTTTGTTCTTAAAACCCTGTTTTAAGGTTTTACTATGTGTACAGGAGCTAAGAACTTAAAATTGATTGGTCATACAAATTAAAGACTATTTTTATGATTTATCACCTCTAATATGACATAAAAAACATCCCCTCACCTCTCCAATCATTAAATCAAGTTCATGCAGCATTTCACACATGTTACTGATGGCTATAAGTGGTTGTAATTACACAAAAATAAGGTTCTTTGTAGATTTCAACCACATAGACTTCAAATCAAGTGTAGTTTAAATTAAAATTATATTGAAACCTATTATTTCATGATAAACCCAATTAAATGTAATTATTCAAACCTCCATGTCTCTTTATCTTGCAAGAAAACTAAGTTTCCTCCTACACAGTCCTTTATTTACATTGCTAGACTATCATGAAAACCCTTTTTTATGTCTTATCAATTCGAATTCATCTAAGAATCATCGAAAAAAATTAATAGCATCAAAGAACATAAGATTAATATCTAAATAATTATGTTGAAACACCATATTCTTCTTCATATTGATCTTATCATATACACATAATACATTCCTATAGACTGTCATGACAACACACAAGCCTAAAGACCTTATTTTCTCCTACTCTCTCTTCTCTTCTACTCTAAAACAACTAGTTTACTATTCATTCCTTAATATTATTTTATTTACTTTATTTTTATCCTATCTAAGTGATATAAAACTTATCACAAGTACATGTTTTGTTTGGTCCTAAGATAAGACCAAGATTCACCAATTTACCCTTATCTCCAACCAACACGTGGTTTATCTATCTTCATCCAACATGAGACAAGCTTATAGACCATGAAAAGAATAAATTTACACTTTACTAGAGTAAATATATATTTAAAACATGGTTTTAAGTCTCTAAGATCATCTCTTAAAATTCATGCCCTTAGAAATGGTCACAAGTCCTTACAAAGCTCTTTTTACAACCATTCAAATATTCAAATTTAAATTTTAGATGGAAACTCCAAATTATGATATATTGACCTCTAAATCAATTTTTGAGGGATATTTAAATCCCAAAAGACATCATAGACCATAATTTGACTTAGTTGCATGATATTTACATGACGCAACTATTGGTATTCTTATGCTCCTGCATCAGACTCACTTAGTGGGAAATTTTTTGAGCTCCTACTCAAATAGAAATTATGATTCTTATTTCACTTCTTCCAATCCTTTGGTACCTCATATTTATCCTTGTGATTGATTATATCTTTATCTCCTTCTTCTTGCTTGTCTTCATGTCTTATGAGCCTAATAGACTCAATCTTCATTGTATCTTCTTTAGTGAAGTCCACTATATAGGACTCCATCTCCTCAGTTGTATAATTTTCCATACCTACACATAAAAAACTAAAAGCATAGTCATTTTTGAAAACTTTAGGTAGCATTACCTCTTTTTCTACTATCATCTTATTTGGTATTCTTTCTTCAACTTCTGCATCATCATCTTCTTGGCTCAAGATTTTTGACATCTCCAATTCAACTTCCCTAATGACTTCCTCATCACCTATGAGGTTTAAATTTTCTAATCCTTGTATGATTTTTTTCCACATAAATTCTTCTTTTGTAGTATACTCTATCATTTCTTCATTTACAACCTTGTTTTCTCTTTCACAAAGTACTAGAATTTATACCATAGTTTGGTTTTGAGTTTCCTCTTTATCGAGTGTCAAATTAGACACCTTATTTTGTTGCACATAAAGTTCCATGAGAACTTCATAATGTGATTTAGCTTCACACTTGTTTTCATTGAGTCTACATATTGACTCATTTACCTCCCTATACCAAACACTTTCATCATTTTACAATTTTGCATTCATACCATCAAAAGCAGTGTTAGAGATAAAATTTTGAGGCCATTAAGCCTGTTCAAGTGCTTATCTTATTCTTCTTCACCAAGCATCTCTCCCTCCTTGGGGTAACATATTTCTAATTCTTCATGATCTTATGGCATGTTTACTTTATCTTCCATATAAGTATGTTGTTCATGATTCTCTTTTGCCACCAATATCTTGTCTTCTTTGATATCTTTTGATTTTCATCCCTCAAAGTGGGATTCTCCTCCATCTATCCTTTCACCTACATACACATGTACAAATAAATTGTTATATTTAAAACTCTAAGGCTTGATTATCTCTTTTTTCTCCCTTTTAGGTTGTTTTTCTATCATCCTTAGTTATATTCTCAACTGGTTAATTTATTGCTACCTTTTCTTCTTGTTATTGATTTCTCTGAGAGACCATTGAACTATTTTCTTGATTCTTACAAAGAATCTCTATCTTTATTCCTCCAAGAATTACTCCATGCTTGCCAAGATCAACCTTATCTCAGCTATCTTTCTTTCCATTTATAATTATCTTTTCTTAACTTCTTTTCCCTCCATCTTCTTATGGAAACTTTCCTTATACAAGTTGTTCATCATCTTTTCTCTCTCAGTAAGTTTGTTTCACCTTGCTCTCTTCTTATACCTTGCCTAGGATTCTTTTTCTTATTTCCCATTATTTTGGTATTACCTCTAGTCCTTGTCTTATACTCTCTCTCTTGAGCTTCTGCCAACTCTATCTTCTTCATTTATCAACCTCACTAGGTTGTAGGGCTTATCACTCAATCTATTTTACCTTTTAAGGTTTCAAACAACCTTATTTACTCTCTCTATTATAAATATCCTTAAATTTCTCTAACTTATTCACTAGTCACCTGCAAATTGAAACTTTTATGCAAACTGATTAGCTTTCTAAGAGCTTTCTTGAAGCTCTAATACCAAAAATTGATGACAATCTCACACTCTTCAACTACTATCCTAAGATAATTTTACCCGTGCCTTTGTTTAAATTGGTATATGTCACTTATACAGATATTAATTTCTAAACAAAAAAATATCTTCTAATATTGGTCTTAAAAATACTAATGAACTTTATTAGTACCTTTGTCTCTTAATGATTCGTAATTCTTTACCATAGATTTGTAACTTTTGTCATAACTTTCTCATGTAGGCTTGATCTTCTACTATGTTATCCAATCTAATCATTATCACAAATATCCTTTGAAACATTGGTCATTTTAAGACCAATGATATTAAGAAAAATCAAAAAATACCCTTGACCTTCCTTTTAAACTTTCTTTGTGTTCTTAAACCCTCATCTTTATAAACCCTCCGAGTTCTATTTTGTCACAGTCCTCATTATTTATATATTTTAAATTCATCAACACTTTTAAATTATTACCTCACACCCTTCTCAAAATAGTTGGAAGACTTTTTCAATGAATATGTATCTCCTTAGGTCTCTAAGCAATTGAGAAACTTGACTTGGTTCCAAAAAATGGTGTAGGACTATCACTTGACTCTTGTTTTAAATTCAACATTTTACCTTAACCACGTTCTCTTCACTTAAATAACTTCACAATACATGTATAAGACTTCATACAATGATATTATACCTTCATGGTTTTTACACAAGTTCAATACATCAATTAGGCCATCAAAATGATAAGAAACTTGATTCAGTCCTGAAAACTGCTACAGGACTGGATGTAGGCCTATTAAGTCTTGAAAAAGATGACTTTGATCTACTTTTGTTATCAATAACCCATTGAGTGACCTCTTTATTGATTATATATTATCTAATATGATGATAAACCAATCTTGGCTCTATTGGTTTCTCAAGAGAGTGACTCAAATACAACTTTGTTCTCTTAAGTTTGTATAGGCCTATTCTGACGATTTGAAGGAACTTGACTTGTTTCTTCTGCTAAATGAATTGTATTAAATATTAAAATATTTGATAATTATCATAGAACATTAATAAATGCTTATAAATTTTAGAGTCAAGGAACAAGACAAAACCAACAATTTCTTCCCTTTTAGAACCTTATTAGTGACTACCTATAGACAATCTTGCACATAATCAATGATAATTGACTTTATATAGAAATACATTAAACTTAAAATCACATGTATTGGCTTAAAAAATTCTTCTAGTTACTATTCAAAAAGTTTTGAATTATTTCATTAATTGGTTTTCAAGAATGAGCCTTTTTTGTTCTTAAAACCATGTTTTAGGGTTTTATTGTGTGTACAGAAGCTAAGAGCTTCAAATTGATTGTTCATATAGCTTAAAAACTATGTTTATGATATATCACCTCCAATGGGACATAAACAACATACCCTTACCTTTCCAATCATTCAATCAAGTTCATACAACATTTCACACGTGTTACTAGTGGCTACAAGTGACTATAATTACACAAAAACAATGTTCTTTGTAGATTTTGACCACATAGACTTCAAATCAAGTGTAGATTTACTTAAAATTATATTTAATCCTATTATTACATGATAAAACTAATTAAACATAATTATTTAAACCTCTATGTCTCTTTATCTTGTAAGAAAACTAAGTTTCTGTATACATAGTCCTCTATTTACATTAGTAGACTGTCGTGCAAACCCTTTTTTATGTCTTATCAATTAGAATTCATCCAAGAATCATAAATAAAATTAATAACATCAAATAACATAATCTTACTCACTGAATAATTCTATTGAAATACCATAATCTTCTTCATATCGATCTTCACATATACATACAATACATTCTTATAGACTGCCATGACAACACACAAGCACAAAGGCTTTATTTTTTCCTACTCTATGCCAACTAATTTACTCTTCATACTTTATTATTATTATTTTATTTACTTTTTTTGATACCTATATTAGTGGTATAAAAATTATCACAAGTTCAAGTTTGGTTTGGTCCTAAGATAAGACCAATATTCACTCATTTACCCTTATCTCCAACCAACACATGGTTTCTCTATCTTCCTCCAACATGACACAAGCTTCTAGACCATGACAAGAATAAATTTACACTTACCTAGAGTGAATATTATTTACAACATGGTTTTAAGTCTTTAGGATCATCTCTCAAAGTTCATTCCCTTAGAAATAGTTACAAGTCCTTACAAAGCTATTTTACAACCAATCAAATATTCAAATTTAACTTTTGGAGGGAAACTCCAAATTATGCTAGATTGACCTCTAAAACACTTTTTGAAGGCTATTTAAAGCCCAATAGACCTCTTAGACAATAATTTAACTTAGTTACACGATATTTACATGACATCACTATTGATATTCTGATACTCATACATCATAATCCCACATTCACGAGAATGTGAGGACACATCTATCTTCCACCTATATATTACATTTTCTAAGGTTATTTGGCTAACTAATCTAGAACCAACCATGAATGTTATTGGTTTTGAATGATTTTACATATTTTGAAGTTTCTTCCTCTCACATGTTCATGAGTTTACTACTCCATATAGATTCACTTTCATGCATTCAATCCTATCTAATTATCAATCCTCAAATGTGGCCCACTCTAACATGGTATTAGAGCAATACTAGTAGATGAATGCCATCAATTCTGTTGTGATCTCACTTACATTCTAGCTTCTTTTTATTTTTCTTCATTAATTTCAACTTTCAAGGGTTTGGTGGGGTTTCTATAAAATCCTACATATCTGTACTATTAGAATCTCCAAACAAAAAATAAATAGCACTGTTGGATTCAAAAGGTGTCAAAACCCTGTGATCAACTATAAACATGACCTAGTTTCGTGACATGCCATTTTTTTTAATCATTGTGGAGGGTATAATGCATTTTTTAAGATTTCATGCATATATATACCATTTGGTGGTAAAAGAGTAAAAAGATTAATGGGTTTAACTAGGTTTTCCAAAAAGCTAGTGGGTCTCTGATTCTTTTGGAGGAAGATGTACAATTTTTTTAGATACAAGGTTTTATGTGTAGGTTTGGCATTTTAATAGATTTTAAAAAATTTATTTGGTAGTTGTTTAACCTACTATTTGCTTGCACAACCTTCAACCTGTGCCCTACTCGATTGTACCTATGGTTGACATACTCAATTATACTTGCAACTATAACTACATTGCACTATACCTATTTTTTGGGTGTGACACATTGGGTGATTGTACCTACGCAATTGGGTGCAATTATACTACACCTAAAACTATGTTGGACTATACATACTTTTTGGGCACACCACCATACTTGTGGTTGTAACTAGATCAAACTATACCTGTGACCCACATCTATGTTCAATGGACTTTTTGACTTGTTAGAGGATGCCAAAGTTATTTGAGTGAAGTGTGGCACTATTCATGTGTAATTAAGAGGAATTTTTGGGTGATGTCTCTCCCCTATCAATCAAATCAATCAAAGGTGGGGGCACTCATCCTCACCCTTAGCTCCTAGTCACACAAAAATTAAGCCCTTGGTCATAACCAACCCAAGGGGACTTAAATTTTCAATGAAAAGTTGAGTTGAGTTTTTTATAAACCTAAAATATTAATTTTGAAAGGTGATTTAAAAAAAAAATTGAAACTCACAAAATTTCAACATATATCTCTTTTTTAGGTGCATTTTGTTTGAAAGTGCATGTTTTTTGAGCTCTATGCATTTATGTTATTCTCGAGCCTTGTAAAATTGATCTTCTATAGTTTTGGAGGGGGTATTTCTTCTTTTTTTTTAATTTACATTATTTTTATATACATATTGATTGCATATGCACTTAAATGTGTTGTTTGTATACACAATCAATTATAAAGTGCCAACCTATGCAATATCAGGGGGAATTTGGTAACTATCATACATATTATTCATTTAGATGCATTTTCAGCTAGGTCCACATCCATCACATTGAGTGTGCAAGGTTACATATGGTCATGTTGACTCACCTTGTGAGATATCATATGAGGATAACTGATTCTACTCCAGTGGTTATTCTTAGAAAGACCAACTATGTTTCTTGGTGTGTGTACATGGAGGGATCACCAAAAAGATCATATTTCATTCCTATATGGATAAATTCCTACTCCCACTAATCTTGTTTAGTACAAAAAGTGGGCTAACTCACGTGACAAGGTTCTTGGTTGCTTGATCTTCGTTGCCATTTAGAGAATACATATTATCCCTACACTATTTAAAGCATTCTTCAGTCTCTTTTAGATATATTATCAAAATTTATATCACTCCTACTACTACTTTTATTTATCGTGATGACATGTTTTTGATGGACAGTGTTAATCCTTCTATCAAGCCATCACTTTAAGATGAGATTATGCTAGACCTTATCTCTCTTATTCCAAAACCACATTCATTCCTATATGCGATGATATTTTTTAGAGCCATCACATATTTTAACTTCACAACATGACATTTTATGGGATGTGCAATGTAGTCACATGACACGCACTAAGATTCCACCATCCCCTATTGCTAGTATAGAGTTCAGAGTTATTCCTTCGAGAGCTTCCACTGATTCTTTGTAACACTTACATGTCTTCTAGATTCACCTTATTGGGACACTTTTCTACCAAACATTTCTTCTTTATTTGTAAAGCCTCGCATTTCAGATGTAGATGACACCATTGAGGACATTTGTCTTCTCTTTGATGACAACTCTGTTGGAGTATCATCTTATTCTTTAGATGTAATGAGGGTACTTATAAACCCTCTTACTCTCTCTCCTTCATTTTGGCAATATAATTTAATGACTAATAAATTCCTAGTGGCCTTTTTAGGCATCTATAAATATATGATCCTAATTCTTTCACTTGCCCCTTATTTAAGGGACTAAAGTCTCTGCAATAAAATTTAACCCAACAATAATCAATAGATCTTCACAATGCAATGCAATTTAAAAAAAGTGTCCAGTGAACTACCTCAAATGCACAACTGAAATGAAACACTTGAAAAGAAGGGAGGATATTTTGACATTTTTATCATATCTCTCAAACAAAATTGTGTTACGAGGCTATGTTTCATAGTCATGTCTTGTAAACTTATTCTTGTTTGTGGTTGTCATCTTGTAATGCTTTAGAAGTCTTTCATTACTGTGATCTACAAATAAAGTGGCATATCCTAAATAAATTGATGATTTTATTCCATTATGATACTCTATTTTAAAATTGCATATGTTAATAATAATTCCACGTATATAACAATCATCCTAGAAGTGGTTTATAAGGCACCGACAGTACCAAATAAATTCTTAATGAAGTAAAAGGCTAAAAGATGAAAAGCCCAAAATAATAAATTATACTTACTATGACTCTCCCTACCAATATTCCCAACGTTTTCGCGATCATGTCTTATCTTGCTTGTAGTTATTATCTTGTGATGCTTTGTAGGTTTTTTTATTACTATTGCTTATAAATAATAAAACATATACTGCATAAATTAAAGACTTCAATCTAATATAATATTCATCTAAAATTGTGTAGCATAACCCAAACAAGTTGAAGATTTCCCAGTATAATATTCCTTATATTGTATATGAATGAATGAATTTTTTTAATAACGTCCACGAGACCCAACAATTTATGGGACCAAAAACTGCAACAAAGTTGTTATGTGATACCACAATGTTATACAAGGGTTGTTCTAATGATAATGCAAGACTTTTAATCCCTTCTCAATATTAATTATCCGATTATAAATCCTTGTTAAAAAACTTACCATTCTATATAACCTTTCCTCTTCAAACAACACAGTTAAATTATCAACCCTCAAACTATTAGTGTTAAGAATAATCCTACCAATTTATATGGCACTGGGTATAATTGCTAAAAACTTTATTAACAAAGGTTGTGTAGTGGCGAGTCCTTGTCTATATTGTATTGACTATGGATCTTGGACGTTAAGATATAGATTGCATATTAGTAAAGTGGTGTTCCTCTCGTTGGCTTGTAATAAACATACACTGATAGAAATGTGTGTACAATATTTTAATATATATAAGGTTCAATTAAAATAATTTTGTAAAAAAATATAATAATTAGAATTTTTTTTTGTTTTATATTAGTTTGTTAATATTTTTTTAGCAACATAAAAAGTAAAAAGTAAAGAAATAATTTTTGTAGAAAAATAAAAGAAGAATTATTATTGTATAAATTAATATAAAAATTATGTTTTTTTTGGTCATGAATTAATATTAGAATAATTTTCTTTTAATACTCTTTTAAGATATGGAAAGTTGCCATGATAATCCTTTTAAAAAATATGTATATAATAAATATATATAATTATTAATATATTTATTTTTAAATTGTAAATGATGTAAATTATTATAACACAATTGTTATTGGATATAGAAAGTTAATATTTTTCTTTCAGAAAAAATATATAATAAAAAATAATTCAATTATAAATAGATAATTGAAATATTTCATAATATTAAAATCGAAAATATTAAAAAATTTTATATTAAATTTTTTAATATTATTATAATAATATATTGATTGATACATTTTATTTGATTTGAAGGAAACAGATTATTATTTTAAATAAAAACTATAGAACCCTCCTTGACATGAAGGGAAGGATGGAAAAGGGTAAGTCATCCCGCATGGAGTTTCTGTTAACGTGGGTTGTTTTCTAATAACTTTGCAAGCCTTTCATTACGCTTCTTTATAAAGAAAGGGGCACATTTGTTCTGGCACCAAAAAGTGGCATATTCATTTACACAGTTTAAGGGAGAGATATCTTTATTTAATATTAACTGTGGTTTGGCATTCATATCTTGCAAAATACGGGGAGATTTGGAGGATGTCAACGAATTTCTCAGTTGGGCGCCTGAGGAATGTCTTTTGTAAACTTTCTGGCTTATACAATGGAAACCGGCAAAATCAACTGCATTTTTCACATTTGAAAACTCGCTCACCATGTTGTTATTATCCAAAGCATTCTTTTTCTACAGGTAAGGTTCTAAGTATTCTTTAACTACATCTATACATTTTTTTTTATAGAGTCTTAGGCTAATTCATGCACCATGAAATGTGGGCAGAAAATGAGCTTCTTCTGTCACCAAATCTCATAAATATAATGGAAAAAAGAATGAGCGGAATCGAGGCACGCTATGCCCATCTTCAGGAAACTCTTTCACAGGTACCCAATTACTACATTTATTTGTTTACTCTTAATTTTCATCGGGAGCATGTAATGACCGATTATTTCTTATTTCCTGGAACATTCAATGCGCTCGATTTTATAACATATCGTGGAAACCCTTATAAGAATATGCGTACCAGCTGTAGTTTGAATACTTCTTTCAGCTATGGGATGTTACTTGCAGTTGCAATGTTTATGATTTATTATGCGTAAATGCTAAACCCTGCATAAACTCTAAACCCTAAATCAGGCATATTTTTTTTTTTGGTGAAATTCTGTACTGTCTATGGGTTTCTTTGTGGTGGTTGTATATTTTATCGAGTATAATGTTTTGTGAATCCGTGAGATACTAATTTCTTTGTTGGAGTTGACAGAGCTCGGTAGCGCTGTGGGTGTTTGACACTTTTCTGTATCCTTGAATGTTTGGATGCTTTTAAGGGCTAACTTGTTTTGGATTTTACTGTTTTCACATTGTAAGAGTGCTCCTTAGTTCTCAAGAACATCATACATATCTCCATTTTGAACCGATAAATTTTCTCAACTGCTCCAATTGGGCATTTTAGCAAAAAATATATCCCATCAATTTAAAAGGACTTTACTTTTCGGAGTTTTCTTTTTTTGTCAATTTTCCATTACACTTTGTGGGACTGTATGTCATTAGCTTCCTAGGTGGATTCTTGTAGGGTCCTTGTAAATTGATCATTGTTTTATGTTTGAGCCATAGTAACTCTATATACTTAGAAAGGGACTCTACCAGGTTAGCCTTTAAACGCAATAAAAGTAAAGGGCCTCTTATAGTATACACTCAAATAGACAATGCGTATAGCAATGAATTAAGGAAATGAGTATGGAAATATTCAGAGTTAGCATGTAATGCAAATAAACAGACCAACACGCATAAACATAAATGAAACGATAGTCTAGGGCAAAGGGATACTTACCTGGGGTGACTTGTTGGTGCATTAACCTTTGCCATTGACTGGAATAGTCCTGTCATGATAGGAGGTCTCGTAGGCGAAGCCAAGAATGATAGAAAAAATCTAATAGATCACGGTAGGCACTGTCTAAGACTTGGTATATGTTTTGTGTGTTCCTCTATTCTTCAGTTGAGGTATTTCTTTGCAAATAATGTTTGTTTGGTAAGCTCCTTTCTCTTGTTTTTCCTTCAAGTGTTCGTTGAGGAATCTGCTGGAATTGCATAGGGGAATATGAATTATTCGGTTGCTGTTTGGAAATAGGCTTTAGAGATTATCTATATATATGCATGGCACATCTCAAACCTATATTCCAACTAGGCCAACACACTTGGTTGGCCTGAGTATGTGAGCTTAGATTTAGGGCGAAAACAACAAAATTGCATGCTCGACTTTGTGCATGTATTTCGGCCAAACTTGACTGACATTGAGGATGTCCAAGGGATGCTTAAAGGGGACAAAGAGGGACAAGAGAACCTCTGAAAAAGGGATAAAAGATGATGGAAAGATGTGCTAAGGCATAATGGAAGGCAAGAAAAAAGGTGAAACGGAAGAACCTTGGTGCCATTCTCACGACGAGATTACTCCACTTAGTCCACCCCAATTCCCATTGGGAAGTTAATCTGCCAACCAATCCTGACAATAAAAAGTGTTAGTAAAGCATTTTTAGAGTGTACACCTATGCCCCCTTGAGGCTCATCACTCATCCACATAGTGAAGTAGTGTATGGTGCCTCAGGAAGAATATGCTGTAAATAAAATTAAATAATTGAATGCGATAAATGACATAAGGGAACCTAAATAAAATAAATAGATAAAATACGTGCCTTTACTTGGCTGATGTAAATGTCTGCAATGTTGTGTTGTAAGCTAGGTAAGGCTTGGAGCAATAGTGCTAATTCAGGTCCATTGCAAATATAAAGCGTTGAAATGCTGAAAAATGGTTTCCTGAAGAGATGTTGCTAAAATATTGGGGGCTAGGCTGAATCCAAATTGCCAAGATAAGAGGGGCTAGGTAGGATTCAAATGTACATGAGTATTGAGGCTCTTGGATGTACAAATTTTGTGATATGTATGATATTTTTGTTGTTGTCCATCATGTTTCAAGGTTTAATTTGCTCGAGCATTACTTTGATTTTGTATCATGTTGTAGATTAGAAAAATGTGGTCTATTCTTTATTGACAAATGTTGGCTTCAATATGTCATGAATGCAATGGAAGAAAATAATCAAGATGAATTTGCTATGCCCTTAGCCTATTGGGTGTCTCAAGATATGTGTGGTGACCTATGGCATGCATTACCTTTGGATTGGTCATTTGATAGTCTCTATATCGCATATTAATAGGATTAGTCAACCGAGTTATGGAGTCCCCATAGCCTAATAATGATATATATATAAGAGGCAGTGTTTAGTATTGAATCAACATATTATGAATTTTGTTCTTATTTTAAGGATTGTGAAGGTTGCCCCTATGAAGTGGCTCAGTCCTATATTTTAGTATTTTGCTCGTCTTTTCACTTATATTTGCATGGATTTGTTCCATTCTGCTATACGCTGCTCTTCTTTGCAAGTGTTTGTTGTTAATTTGTGCATGCCACTTGTTGAATTGCAATCTATTGCTGTGAATATGCTCTTGCGATTTAGTAAGTTCATAACAATTGGTATTGGTGCTCTGATTTGGGCAAAGTTTCTGCAGTGCATTAGGGATTTTAAGGGAAATGGAAATCAATATTTCGGGTAAATAAGTCTTTTTATTGCAATTTTTTTTGCTTTCTGAGTTATTTGTTTGTTTGGCGGAGAATCTTTAAAAGTTGGAATTTTTTACACCTAGAAGCAATATAGCAGTAGTTGGATTTGTCTTTACAAGGCAATCACAATAGTATAGGTCTCCACTAACTGTAAGTTAAGGAAAATTATTGGGCTTTTAGGTTTTTTCACTTTTTAACAATATAGTAGCCATTGGATTTGTCTTGGTTAGGCAATCACAACAATATAGGTGTTTGGTAACCCTAATTTAGAGCTTTAGTCAAGCCACATCATGGTAGGCCTGTCTATCTGAGGTAGGGGCAAGAATACAATGACACCAGGGAAGACTCCTAGCAAATAAGTTACAAATTCAGAGATGGGATTAGGTTGGACTTAGGAAGATAGTGAAACTAGTTTAGAGGGGAGATTGAGCCAACTCGAAACAAGCTTCTCATCAACTTCGACAAATTTGCAAACAATGGAGGACAAGATGGCTTCACTAGAGGATATCACAGATCTAAAAGTAGTCCTAGCGACCATGGCTACCAAGGAGGAACTGAAATAGATGGCGAAGAAAGAAGATATAGATTAGCTCAAAGCAATTAGGGCAACCGACTGTGCAAGTTTGGTTGAGCTCACAATATCTACCAAAAGTTTGGTCACATTACAAAGGTCAATTTAGCAACCCAAGGTTCTAGAAATAAGTGATTCTATTGCTCTTACCGAATCATTGGATCAGCCCATTTTCGATTCAAATAAAGTACCACATCAGCCCATGACCAATGTTAATTTTGTGTCTTGACACTCTATGTCGAAGATGGACATGCATAAGTTTGATGGCAAGGACCTGCTCAACTAGATCATCTAAATGGAACATTTTTTGATCTACCTCATGTCCCATGCAGACAAAAGGTTGCAATGGCATCCTTATATTTGGAACCAAATCAATTCATTTGGTATCACTAGCTTTGTGATCAAATGAAAAAGCATGGATTAATCGTAACATGGATGCTTTTTGTGGAGGAACTTACATCACACTATAATAGTAGCTTGATAGATTATTACTTCAGCCAATCGGCCATGCTTAAGACAAAAAAGTAATGTCAAGGATAATATTCAGCAATTTCAGATCCTATCATTGATAGTGAAGAGTGTTACAGGGACAAATTTGAAGGAATTGTTTCTAGGACTAAAGGACCAGATTTAACATGAGGTACACATGTTTGATCTACTTTCATTATCTAAGTCTATTAGTAGGGAAAGAAGAGTAGAGGAAAAGGTGTTGGCTACTATAAGACAAACTTTCACTAGCATCAGAGTTTGTAGCACTCCAACACAATCCTTGCCTCAACCAACTAGATTAATGTTTGAACAAATTGAAGAAGCAACCAAAGAGGAAGAAGAAGAATCTAAGATCGAAAAGGAACCTAAAGAAGCACCAAAGGATCCACAACTGACCATCTTTTGCAATGCACTATCAAGGATTAGTACCCCACAAAACACTCAAGGTAGTGGGATTTCTGAAGAAATTAAGGGTGATAGTGCTAATTGATTTAGGAATTATTCACAATTTCCTCAAAAATTTCGCCGCACAATTGAATTATTTTGTTTTTCCAAATCCATAATTTCAAGTTATGATTGCTAATGGTGTTATAGTCAATTGTTCAAGAAAATGTCACAATATCACACCACCAACAAGGGACTACCTTTTGAATGGCCCCATGTTTGGCACTTCCATGGGTGGAACAAACTAAGTCACAAAATTCCCCAAATTTCATTGAAGAAATTCGAAATTCAGCAAATTTTATCACAACCCGAAAAATTGTTGAAATTCAACCATTAAAGTCATATGGCCAATTTTTCCCAAATTTTAGCCAAAATAAAAACCTTCAAAATTACTGAAATTCGGCGCATAAATTGCTACTAACTTTTTGCAAAAAAAAATCAATACTTCACATTCATGGGTTAGGTTTATTCTTTTTGTCTTTCTCTCTTTCACGGGTTTGCAAAATCAAGCGTTTGCAGAAAGGGGTTTTGATTGGCAGAATTGAGGGTTTGTAAAGATCTACAGAATGGATTGGGTTTGTTGAAAGCCAGTCACTATTAAATATTCACCCATCATTGAAATTTCACACCACAAAAAGTCTGAAGAGTTTGTTGTTCAAAGCCTTTTGAGGGCACAAAGACTTTTGACATTACAATTTTTGTATGATGTTTCAGATTGTCCGCTTGCTGTTTGAGTGCAAATACATTTATCTTTCACCATTATGGTTTTGTAAATTGATTTGTTTTACTTTTTTTGTTTATTAATTTTTAATAATGCTTATAAAGATATTTATACACAAAATATATATCTTTACAAATTTTGAGTATTAATAAACAACAAATTAATAAGACTTTTTAATATTGTAATAAATTTTTAATTAAATATAATTTCAAATGTATAAATATTAAAATTTGTATTTTTTCTAATTAATTGGGCAAAGTTATCGTAATTCCCATTTTTTAAAAATATAGGTAATTAATTTTTAATTTAATATATATTTTAATGATTATTAGTTTTTTGTTATGAAAATAATAATAAAAACAAATGTAGATTTATATTCTTCGAATTTAATTGCAATTTTTTTTGATGATATTTATCGGCTTGTGAATTTGTTTGAATTTTACCCTTGCGAAACACAAACACAAACACAAACACAAACACAAACACAAACACGAACCTTGTGACTTAGGGAACGAATATAGTTTTGCGAGTAATGTCTCATGATCTTGGGCACAATAGAGATGACTTGCCAAGAGCTCCTCTTGCGCTTTCATTCCAAGGGAAAGACATTCGAATTGAGGGGATGACAAGTGAAGGCTACACAAATGGTGAGCTCTCATTAGATGCATGAGTTTCTCAAAAAAGGATCTGCTGGATTTGTGGCATAATTATTTTCACTAGAAGCTTTAGCAATTACAAGCGACAACATGTCAAGATATTCAGGCTATCATTGACAAACACTAGTATTTGGAGATATGTTGAAAGGACTTTTGTCCAGAATAGATCCTGACCATTACATTCAACATTTGGCTTGTACTGGGGAGCCAATCGCCCAACATCATACCTTATAGGTATCTGTATGTGCAAAAGAGTGAGATTGAGAAGATGGTATAGGAAATGTTGGACGCTAGTATTATTTATCATAATCAAAGTGCATATTTTTCTCTAGTGGCAATGGTGCATAAAAAGAATGACAATTAGTGCATTGCGCCGAAATTACATAGAGAAATAAGTTCACTGTCAAAGATAAGTTTCCCATTCACCTGATTGATGATTTGCTAGGTGAGTTAAATGGAGATGTTTTTTTACAAAACTAGATTTTAGGTCTGGGTATCATCAAAGTAGAATTAGGAGGACATTTCCAAAACAATTTTCAAAACACATGAGGGCCATAATGAGTTTTTGGGAGGGACAATGAGTTTTTGGTCTCAACAACTTTACTTCTACATTTCAATGTTTGATGAATTCCATATTTGAGCCTTTTTTGAGGAATTTTGTTTGGTGTTGTTTGATGATATATTGATCTACGGTGAAACATGGGAAGACCATTTGCACCATGTTGATTAGGTTTTACAAACTCTCAAGCAACATCAACTTCATGCGAAGCCTTCTAAGTTTGCTTTTGGAGTCAAGGAGGTGTAGTACTTGGGTCACATTGTCTCTCATGAAGGAGTCAAGGTGGATCCTAACAAGATCAAGGCCATGATGCTCTGGAAATTGCTTAAAATTCTCAATAACTTATGAGGATTCTTAAGACTTACAAGATATTACCAAATATTTGTCTAACAATATGGTAGCATAGCAACACCACTCACAACTTTATTGAAAAGGATTCCTTCCATTGGAGCGAAGCAACAACCAGAGCATTTGAGAAGCTTAAGGGGGCTATGTGCACCACTCCTATTCTAATGACTCTTGATTTCATCAAAATTTTCATTGTGGAGTGTGATGCTTTGGGACATGGTATGGGTGCAAGTCTCATGCAAGAAGATGGGGCCATTGCTTTTGAGAGATGCCAACTCAAAGGTAATAATTTACTCTGGCCCATTTATGAGAAGGAAATGTTGGCTATTCTTTATGTGGTCAAACAATATAGGCCTTATTTGATGGGAAGACACTTCAAAGTGATGATGGGTCATGATAGTTTGAAGTACTTGGAACATAGGCTGTCATTTTAGAAGAAGCAAAAATGGGTTACTAAGATGCTAGGATATGACTTTGAGATCATTTACAATAAGGGGATGAAGAGTGTTGAGGCATATGCACTTTTTAGAAGGGATGAAAACAAAAGGGCATTATTGTGCGCCATGTCTATACTGCAGGTAGATTGGGTGGATCAAGCAAGGTTGGAATGACAACAGGACAAAGGTATGTGTCATCTCATCCAACAACTTTAGCATAATATGAGCACCGCGGATGAGTTTTTATGGAAAAGGTTGATTCCCTTTGGTAAAAGGATAGGCTATACCTTTGCAAAAATTCAAGCCTTGAGCATAAGGTTTTGGAGAAGCTTTGTGTTTTGCTGGTTGGTGGACACTCAAGATTCTTGAATACCTATCACAGGGTCGAGCATGATTTATTTGGGAAGTGCTCAAAGGTGATGTACATAAATTTGTGGTAGAATGCTTGGTGTGCCAACAAAACAGAGGGGATAAATTAAGATTATGGGTCTTTTTGTAGACCTTAGTTATTCCTACCCAACTTTTGGAGGAGGTCTCAATGGATTTCATCACATGATTGCCAAAATCAAGAGGGAAAATTATAATTATGGCTGTGTTAGATAGACTCACAAATCATGCCCATTTTTGTGCCTTCTCGCATCCTTTCATAGCAACTACGGTGGCAACAATATTTATGGAGACAATTTAAAAGCTACATGGCACCGAAAGATTATAGGAAATGATTGTGATCCCATATTTAACATTAATTTTTGGATTGATTTATTCTCTTCTTTGGGTACTTAGTTGGCCCATAGCTCCTCATATCACTTTGATTTTGATGGACAAATTGAGGTGGTCAACAAGTGCTTGAAGGTTTATTTATGTTGTTTTATTTCTGATAAGCAAAGTCTCAATGGTTGTATAACACTTCTTCCAAAACATCCCCATTTATGGCATTGTATGGCTCCCATCCACCATCCATCACATCGTCCTTGAAAGTGCAACTGTGAGTTCGTGGAGTAGAAGCGCACATTCAACACCAAAAAGATATTTTTTAGTCGAAGAGAGAACTTGGTCATGACATAAAGCTGAATGAAAGAATAAGTTGATCAACATAGAAGCGAAAGACATTTTGAAGTGGGAGATTGGGTTTTTATTAGGTTGCAGCTATATTAGCAAATGTTCTTGAAGCAACGAAAGAAGGATAACAAACTTTCACCTAAGTATTATGGGCTTCACCAAA
Organism: Torreya grandis; assembly: GCA_037957365.1. Classification (NCBI taxonomy): domain Eukaryota; kingdom Viridiplantae; phylum Streptophyta; class Pinopsida; order Cupressales; family Taxaceae; genus Torreya; species Torreya grandis. Next base: position 190,391 of record JARHVA010004567.1, on the reverse strand, counting down.
TTTTGTCGAAGATTGGCAATGTTGCATACAAATTGGAGTTACCTTAGCCAACAAAAATACATCCAATTTTTCATATTTCCTGTTTGAATGAAGTCATTGGCCAAAAGATTCGAAGCCAAATAGAGTTACTAGAGCTTGATGAGGAGGGAAGAATCATACTGGAACCTGAAGCAAATCTCTAGTCATGCACAAAAGGCTGCAAACTAGGTCGATCATAGAGTATCTTATCAAGTGGAAGAACATGTCCAAGGAAGATGAGACATGGGAAGATGAAGCTTTCATACACAAACATCCATATGTGGTCAATGTTATGCCCTTAGCCTATTGGGTGCATTGGGATACATGTGGCCGACCTACTGTGCAAATTATCTTTGACTTATAGGGGGACATGCTACACCCTTAGTTTGTTGGGTGTCTCGGGATATGTGTGGCTGGCCTATGGTGCGTTACCTTTGACTTAGGGGGCATACTATGCCCTTAGCCAATTGGGTGTCTTAGGATGTGTGGCAGACTTATGGCGCACATTACCTTGGACTTAGGGGCATGCTACGCCCTTAGCCTATTGGTTGCCTTGGGCTATGTGTGGCTGGCTTATAGCGTGCATTACCTTTGGCTTAGTCATTTGATAATCTCTATATTGCATTTGGTAGTAGTAGTTGGCCTAATAGGATTATGGAGTCCCCATAGCCTAATTATGGTATATGTAGGAGATAGTGTTTAGTATTGAATCATCATATTACGAATTTTGTTCTTATTTTGAGGATTGTGGAGGTTGCCCCCTAGAAGTGGCTCAGCCTTATATTTTAATAATTTGCTCTTATTTGCAAGTGTTTGCTGTAAATTTGTGCATGCCATCTCTTGAATGGCAATCTAATGTTGTGAATTTGCTCTTGTGATTTGGTGTGATAAATGCCAAGAGACTAACTGAATGGGAATGTATGTGGTTGGTGAAATGGGATCAAGACTTGCGCGATAAAGCCTCAAAGAATGGGAAAAATCTGACTGTAATAATTGAGCATAGTGGAAGAATGTTTGGAAAAGGCTTAAAAGACCAGATTTTAATTTTAAGGCAAAATGATGGCGGACTTGGCTATGGCAGAGGTTGCTTTGATGCAATTGGATAGGCTCAGCAGGGTCGAGGCTGCTGAAATGTCGCTAAAAATGAGGAATAACTAATAGAGATGACTGAGGCAGTTGACTGAAATGCTGCAGATTGGTTGTGTTCCCTTGGTCTCACAATCTTATATGAAAGAGCCTATTTGCTGTTGAAACTAGAGTGAAATATGGAGTATGGGAAAGGGATATAAATATGGTTAACAATTTTAATAGAAGCGATACACCCCAATTAATTCCTCAAACCTAGGGACTTTCAACATCTAGACTTAGGACCGCTATTTTGGCCAACTTTGGATTGACAAGTGATGTTAGTAACTATGATATGTAATAGTTGGATTATATGTTGAATATAAATGAGGTGCCTATTTGCCCATGAATTTGTTTGTTCCCTTAGGACCCATTGTAGCCAATAACCACTATGAGGATTGGGTACTTCCGTGAAAAAGCAAGTGGCACAAAGATTATATAGGGCCTCCTACCCCAATCTATTGGTGTACTGCACCCCAAAGAACCTTTGGCTCTTAGTGAGGCCCACTGTGGAGTTTGAGCTTTGACTAAAGTAAGGGGCATGCCAATGTCAGAAATTTGGTCTTGAGTTGCCCTTCTCCATATAGATTCAAAAAACATATTGTTGGATAATTGGTTCTTCTCCATAAGGATAACATATGACAGTTTATTGTTTTACTTATTTGTGATTAATGTGATGTAAATAAGATAAAACTTTGAATATTTAGATTATGGAAAATATGGCAATAGTTATACAAATTTGAATGTAAAAAGGTAGATAGATATTGTGCTTACTATATTTGGACAAAGCAATGGAAGAGAGATGCACTTAGCGTAATTTTTATTTTTGTAGCTCATTGTATGTCATTGTTCTTGAAATGATTCTATATCTACTTAGTAACTGTTTAGATCAGGGAACATGAGTTCAAACATTTTGTGGACGCGATCGATGAAACTCAGATTCCCACAATGACCAGTAATGTTTAGGGTCTCCTAGTATTGTCTGTGTTGACTGTATAGGTCTGTGATGTCTCTAACTGCTGTGCCTACACTTGTAGAGGTCTCTTGTGTGTGCACTTGCCTTCGATCTTGTGTTTCCCTTTGTTTTCCTTTTCTATAGTTTGAAATCCAACCACATTTTTGACACAAGATGACCCTTGAAAAAGGGGTTAGAAAGTTGGGTTGGACCATCCCAACCACTCCTCACTGAGTGACTGAGCATTGCTTATGTTTTAATACTCCAAAGAGGGCTCAAATCGCATGTAGCTCTCCCAACTAGGTGTGTGTGTGTGTGCACCATCGTGATCAATCTAGAATGTATTGTTTGGCTTTCGACACTTGGCACCATGCAACTTTGACTTGCGTTTATATTCAGACTTGGCTCTAGGACTACTCCTTTGACATGTTTTCAAATGTCTATGCCTTTGTGATAATGTCACAAGAGAGTGCTAATTGATTCCTCAATGTGATAGCCCACTAGTAACCAAGTGAGTATAACCTTAGGATTGATTTATATTTATAGTGACTTTTTGATATTTCTTGCAATGACCAACCCATGAAACATGTTGAGGCTGACCTATGGAGATGTCCCAATTTAAAAAATATAAGTTGAGTATTTCTGGACACCACTGCAATTCGGCAAAACTGAGGCAGACCTATGGAGATGTCCCAATTTAAAAAATATAAGATGAGCATTCGGCAAAACTGCAATTGTCCGATTGTTGCGGGTACTATCTTGGGAGTGAAAATCAACGATATGAGGTATGGCGACAATCAGTTTAGGATTCTAGAAGGTTCTTGCGCAGACTAGGGTGATCTTGAATATTTTGATTTGGTAAATTGCGTTGGCCAAGACAATAAGTGGGTAAACTGATAGGGGAAAGTATGTACAAAATTCAAATGTGCACGCAAAGTCCAAGTATGTCAAATTGTGCCAAAGTTGATGTTGACAATGCCCAATACCAAATTTAGGTATCTACACATGCTCCCTTTTTAGTTTAGTATTGAAAATGCTAGATTAGAAGGACAAAGGAAGAAATTGGTACTTGTGATTAATTGCACTTGGTGTTGACAAGTATGCCCCAAATGTACTATTTTCTCCATGCCAAATTTTTAAGGAAACATGTATGGATCAATGCCCATTCATGATAGAAAATTTGAAATAATCTAGACCATTGAATTATTTCAAATTGAACAAGTCAAGGAGCGAATACACTAAAGGAAATAGGAACCAAATTGCCACTTGTTGAACTCATTTGGAGAATGCCATGGGGTGATTATGGTTGAAGGAGATACATCTGTTGAAACCGTTTGAGGAGTTTTAATGTTCAACCACCATTGGAGAAGGAGAAGAGTTAGAAGTTGAGTGCTTCAAAAATCTCACTTGCACTACATTGAATATCATCATAATTCTTTTGTGGAACTTCAAATTCAGGTTCATATTCAAAGGTGTGCAACCTTGAAATAGGTTTGTATGTAAAGGTGAAACTGCAAAATAGGTTCATATGTCAAAATGTAGTTCCAGATGAACCGCTATAGACATATTTTAGATCAAAAGTGCCTACGTAGCACCATCACTCTCCATCAATCCACAATATAAAAAATAGAAAAGTGTCAGCATGAACAACATTCATGCCCTAAATCTGATCCATCTGTACCTCAAAGTGATATAGAATGACATAATCTATCTGTCATATAAAATGTCCCTCAATTTGCTCAATTTAATAAATCTACTCAATCTAACAAATCTGATAAATTTGATAAATCAGTTCAATTGAACCCTTATAATCTGTCTAAGAATGTCTTAGAATATGCCTATTGTTCCTCCCAATCATGTAGAATGCCCTACATATGCCTCACATATGTTTTAATCTAGCCAATCTATCTAATATGAATCACATAATTTGATCCAAAATGTGAACTATCCGTCTGTCATGGCTTGAATTTGTTACATCCCATTTTTCATGGTGTCGGATTTCAAAGGCACTTGCCTATTATTAGCATAATGAATAATGAAAATATTGATTTATTGTTGTGTAAATTAGGGATGCTTATTGATTAAATTTGATTTATATATTGTGGACTAGTTAATTGTTTTTACCCTGCTTCATATGCTTATGTGATACAAATCATGGAATTAATCATCATTCAAACAAATGGATGTGATGCAATTATGTGAAGTAATTGTTATTGTACATTATCATGCTTTTATTGTTTCATATCATTTGGATTTGATATTAGGATTTGGATAATTGCCTTTTTGTTTCATCTGTCTGTTGCATAGATACAACCCCCTTAGTGTGAGGGAGAGTATCATTGGAGAGAAGAAATTAGATGCAAATTATGGGTAGTGAAGAGAGAATCATGTTGATCATTTTGCATTCATTCTAGTTGCACTCTAGAGAGATGCATTCATTGGCACTGGCATGGGTAGTGGCCATCTAGTTTGGATGATTCATTGGGTTGCTTAGTATTGTTGTTGTCATCTTGTATTGATTGTTGTAGAGGATACATTGACTTTAGTGATTAATAGTAGTCGCAACATCAAATAGTAGGGTAGTGTGTGTGTACCTATTATTGCAATGAATAAAAGTATGCTTGAATGTTTTATGTTCATGTTTACAATCTGAATGGATGTGGGTATACGTCTTTGGTCGACTATCCTTGTCGGCATGTTTTGTTGCATTTTGCGATTGCAGAATCCAATTTTTTAAAAGTCTTTAGGTCCGCGCCCTGATGGACCTATATGGGCCACTGTAGTTAAATGATAAAGGCCATTTAAGTCTCATACAATTGTTCAACCACGTCACCAATCAAAATTGATAAGGTCGAGTTATTCAAGTTGTCTTTGTGACCCAGGTTCTCTTGAGCTTTGAAATAAATATGAAACTTTAATATATTTTAATGTCCAATAGTAACTGTAACAGGTTAATAAGACTGTGAGAAGAGTGCTTTTTTGAATTTGAACATTTTAGAGAACGAAGGAAAAAAAACACAAAGCATGAGAGCTAAGTTGTTGGGGTATATTATTGATCCCTCTGTTATGTGCTCCATTTAGCGCAAACCACCTATGCCGTTTGCAGCTTTGCAATAGCAATCTTAGCTAAGCTGTGCGGTTAAGTGGCCCAACGTGGATAATAATTATTGTAACCTGTATTAAATAAAATTGTAAATTGTAAATTGGAAATGGTGAATTTTAGATTGTATTGGCTTCCAAGGGGAGATGCATGTAATTAATAAAGGTCAAAACTCTTCATTGTTTTCACATGGGGTCTGTCTTGTTGTGTATAACATTAAGATTCTCTAAGATTTTCACAGGCTACCCATTTAATAATCATAGTGAAGACCACGTGGGCCAGGCCCATGCTATTATTAAAATCAAAGACATTTGACCCCATCAGCTGTCTAAACAATCAATGTTTAAGAGGCGTGCTTGGAGAAAAGGCTGAAGGCATTGAATGAGGTTGAAGATATTGAAAGTAAACATATAAAATCAGATGGAGGATGCATTTTTGAGAGAGCTCGGAGCTGATAAATTGAGATGGGTGATGCTTGTCTAGGAGGACGCTGCCCAAAATGGAGATGTAGAGCTGGTGGAGTGGAATTTGGGCACAGCAGATGCTAAAAAACGTACAGGCATGTCTACTTACAAGTCTTAACTCTCCTCTTCAATGCATACTCCTGTATTTTAGGCATGATAAACTGTTGTAGATAGATTTGTTTATACCTGTGGCTCGATAACAGCATTTGATGGCTGTATGACTGTATTATCAGAATATCTAATGTCAGTATGACTGTATTTTGTTGGCTGTATGATTGTATTGGTTATTTGATGGCTGCATCATTATATTTGATAATTGTATTATGAAGATATGGATGTATTACGAAGATATTTGATGATAGCATGACTGCTATGTTGTTTGGGTACGGGTACGGGTACGGATATGGGGATGTCTTGGGTACGCGGGTACGTCATTTTTCAAAAACCTTGATTTGGATACGTCGTGGGTATGTCTGTGTGTATATATATATATATATTGTATATTACTCATTTTTTTTTTTTAGTAGAACACTTGAAACTACATAGTGTGAAAATATTTGTCTATAAATGATAAAACACTTAAAAATATATAATATTCATTCATTCATTACTTCAAAGACAAGATGTACATTCAAATCTAGAATAAATCATCTCGATTGTCCACAAAATCATGAATGCCACTCCCATTATTTTTCAACTTTATCATTTACTGACACTTTCTCTCATAAGGGCTCATCGGTGCATTGAATCTCACGAGTGCAAGCCTTAAGGGGTGCGCAGGGAATGGGGTGGGATTGGCTTGTGGCACTTTGCCAGAGATATTCTCATACTATTCTATCACGCATACATCCCTTCATGCAGCCTTCATACCTCCTATGATGTCTCCTTGGAATCTTGAAACCCTGAAATATGGCTAAGTTTGAAACCCTGAAACCCTGGAATCTGACTAACTCTGAAATATGACAGGTTCCTCCAAAACCTAGAATTTGCATTATAGCTCCTAGCAGTCTGAAACCCCTCTCAAACACCCTGAAAGTATATAAATAAAATATAACTTAAAGTATAAGAAACTTTTATTTCTATACGGTTGGGTTCGGACTGGATTTACATTTAGGGTTGCTTAGTTCTTAGGGTTTTTTTTTAAAGGATTTTCTTAGGTTTTTTTTAAAAAAATTCACCATTTTTCTGTCGGAATCCCTCGGGTACGCGTCGGAAACGTCTCGAGTACTCCCGGAGGCGTCCTGGAGGCACCTGTCGGCGTGCCGGACGTTTCTGCCATGCCGGCGGGCGCCTCTGGGACGCCTCCGGGAGTACCCGAGACATCCCCGTGCCAGAGGCGTCTCCGAACAGGGGGTGTCGGGCCGGGGGGCGTATCCTTGCAACACAACATGACTGTATTTTGAGTAATTTAATGGCTGTATATTGTTATGGAGTCTTTTGCAATAAAACAGTAAATATTCGTATCCTATACCCTGTTTTAGGGTGCTCATTATGGAGCAGGCTGTAGGATGCTAGTAAAGGTTCTGTAGTTGGTCTTAGACCTGTAACTTACATTTGTTCAATGCCCTTAAGGTCATTTCAACAAACCCATTTTTGTGTATTTATTGCAGCATGGCATTTATTGAAATCACATTTCTTAATTCATTTTCAATAACTATTGTGGTATAAGCAAGTCGTTCCATGAGATCACATTTCTTTACGGTATATTCAATAAACCTATTGCATATATGTTGCAATTATGGCGTCTCATGTGATCACATTTATTTTAAGGCATTTTCAATTAAACTTTGTGTATATGCTACATGGCATTCCATGTGATCGCATTTCTTTGAGGTCTTTTGTCAAACTGTATGTGTGCCTAATGCATGCTTCCAGTTTTGCCTTGTGTTTGCAAGGGCTCATTCAACCACAGCTGAAACATTTTCTTCCCTTCCATGTTTGACGAATGTCCATACTCGGTTCTAAACTATCTTGGAATTTTTTTTGTAATTTTTATAAACCATGGACATGGAGCTGTGAACCTTTTAGTAGGTAGGGTACTGTAGAAAGGCGTTGCCCAACTTTAATACAGGGTTTATCTTTGCTATTTCATATTTTATATTCGTAGCCTATGCAAATTTGTCGCTATGTGGATACCTTATAAACCACATCATTATTGACTTTATAAAATAACAACAATACCGTGTTGTACAATTTCAAACATTATCTTTCTACACCAAAATATTATATTAAATGGAACTATTATACTATATTTTATATTACTCTTTTGAATAGAAGTACCTACGTAACATTAATGGGTTGATAGGAGTAAAAGACCTAAACATAGAGACCTAATAGATATGTCATATGTAGATGGCCTACCAATCAAATTCATTACTAAAGCCAAGATGAGGGTTATGATAACCTTTCGTAAGTAGCTTAAGTTGTAATGAACTATGCATTTGAATGGTAAATTTTATGGCAATAGAATGATATTGTTGCTCTGAGGAAAGAATAGGGTTACTTCAATTGCCTTATAGTACATAACTAGCACCAACGGAACTATAACTCCTTATAAGTATATACGGAAAAACGTAAATTATAATGAATTGCTCTAAGTGACTTATTTGTAGTCATTTACCTCAATAAATGTAAACTTCAGTGGCTAACTAAAGTGGTTGGAAGGTGAAGCGTTATAATGGATTCTTTATAAATTATAATTGAGGAAAATACTTAATCCTTATTAATGATCTTAGGTGATCGATGTTGCAAAAGAGCAAGTGAATTGAAATAACGAGTACATCCTACAACTTAGGTTTTAAGGTTGTGACCATAAATGGTAGGGTGCAAGAACCATAGACACACATTTTCTTCTTTGGAATCAAGTTCCAATAAACAATCAAAGTAGCTTTGGAGTTAAACTCTACTTGTGTTCTGATATAGGTGCCACTACTTCTATGGTTGAGGTATCTTTATATCTTGAAATCTCATCCTAAGTTGTTTAGGCATGACAGAAATATATTTGGAACTGTATAGAACTCACGTGAAGGAACACTCATCTATCCTAGAATTACTTTTTCAAACCCCCTAATCACAGGTTTACTTATGAGCATTGTATTAATTGAAATACAATCTTATGAAATAGCTCTTGCTTGTGGAGATTACCCTATGATGATTTACATTCTAGACCTTTAATGTATGGAAAACCTAAGCATAAAGGGGGTGTTATAGATGTGCCCTTATATATTGATCTACTTCTACAAAACCATATAGCATGTATGCCTATAAATATATGGCCAGAGGTAAATCTTTGGGTAACGTTATAAGCATCATGTCGAACTTGGAAATTAATGGTTTATGAAGCTAAATATAGCTGCCTATAGTTTTGTTATTACCTTGAAATTAGCAAAAATATTACTTAACATTCTAATCTAATATAGAACTTTTTCGAAATTATGATTATTATCTTAAAGAACCCCAAAAATAATTTTACTAGAGAACTTCTATACTTACTTGCACTTCTTTTGAAAACATATATTTATGTTTTATTGTGTTTGATGCTTTGATGTGTGGATTCTTGGGTTTATATTTTCATCGCTGAACCTATTAGACCCTGTGGGTGGTTTTATCAATCCTCCTCATCTGGTAACCTATGATAATAGACCTCATAAGTGGTATGAGACACTTATGAGATATGTTATCATTTGTACACCCTACATGGATTGATACATTTCTTAAATATTGTTCAACCCTAGACTTTTGTTTGTGAACAACCTATGGGCGTAGGTGGAATAATACTATACATTAGATCTTGGAATGTTGAGTTAATCTTGGGAGTTGGAATTCAATGATGGATATTGTTAAACTTGCCTAGATAATGTTGACGCTTTGACCAACTATTGTATCATGTTTTGGGTTGATAGATGCTCATTAAACTTGATTATTGATTTTGGATGATAAAACTTATAATGGACTTGAATACTCATTGGGATGACAATGGTATTGGACTATTGAAGCTTCAAGAGTCCAAGGTTGGGAATTAAGGTTGGAAATCGGGTGAGATTTACCTTGCTTGTTTAATTTATCATTATTGCACCTTTTGCAAAATAAGGTCTTTCATTTAAGTGGAAAATCATAGCATGGCACTTAGAAAACTATGTGCTTGGACCAATAGTAATATAATGGTGGATGTGAATCAATTTTTTCATTTTGAACACGTACTTAAAGATAACCCCTCTTACAATTGAAACCTGTATGGGTAAATAATCATACATTTCCCATCTTGTGAAATAAAGTCTATATAATGAATGCTAAACTTATATGAAACCTCATAGATGCTAAATTCATTGCTAGTGGTCCAACACTCTTGGGATGTTGAAACACATTTGGGAATTAGACATCTTATGGTAAAACTTGGTGATGGATTTTTGATTTTAAATCCTTAATCTTGGCTATGCTTTGGTTTGGTGTTACGCTTCATGCTTGGTCATGTAAAACCCCTGATTTGAAATTAACATTTAGGTCCCATTTGGATTGGTAGGTGCTTAAAGTGATAACATCTTTATGCAGACAAAATGTTGAAAGGAACATTAACAACTCAGTATGTAAAGGTTAGAATTTTCTGCAAGGTTACTAATTGTTTGCAGTTACTAGATATGCCTTAGAACTAGAGTTGGAATGCATTTAGGAGTAACTTATTGTTTTCTTAAGTCATATGACCATATGCAAATGTTTCAATACACATTAGGAATGTTATATTATTCTATACTGTATTATTGTGGGGAGCTGTATGCTTGTTCTATCCACATGGATTCTCTCTTGCTATATCGATTATTTGCATCTACTACCTTCGTGGAAGGGTAGGGCTACTCTCAGTAGATGAGAGGTATGTGAGGGATCCGAAAGACTTTGTGGTTGGAGGAAAAGTCCTCCAATGTGCTCTCTCTCTTCTTTTCCAATATGATTTGACAACAACAATGATGATCTTCATAGCTCTTGTGGATTTCTTAATGAAAACTTATTCATATATGACTATTTTGGATAGATGACTATACTTATCGAATATTGTATTGATACTCGGAAAGATGAAATCATAATGATGTTGTAAACATAGTAAGCTGTTATTCAGTTATAGCTATGGGATTTATTTTGATTTGTATACTACTTTGGAAATTGAACTATTGGCCTAACAAAAGATGAACGTTGGGTTTTCTTAGTATATACTTAGATATTGTTACATTTGTACTTGCAAATGGAAGAAATATGTGGATTTAATTATTATAGCCACTTACTATGAATGTTGCTTCGACTTCTAGAAATTAATGTAAATCTAAACTATGAAGGTAACATTGATACAATACAACTGTACTTTTTATGAAAGAAGTAATATTGAAATGTGTTCTGTTTAATTACTTTAGTGTGAACACATATTGTGATTTTAGTATTAAATGCGTAATTTGATTTCGATATGAAAACATGTAATTGAATATACAATGGTGGAGACTGAAAGGAATGTTTGACTTTAAAGCTGATTTTATGTATAATTAAATTTTGACAGACTTGTTTGAGTGTTTGAACATAAGAGAAGGGATTGGTTAAGACACCTTTCAGAGGGATAATTTGGAGTTGCTCGAAAATAAATAAATAAATTATTAAAAAAAATCCGGCACATTTTTCCGGTACTTGGTTGGAAGGTTCTTACATAATCTTTAAGACAAACCTACTTTATGCCCCCCCATTGATATGAGGGATGAAGCATGCGAATCACTCATCTCAAAAGGAGGAGTTATGTGCACTATGTATTATATAGAAAAATGTAATCATGTAAAGTATGTATACAAACATGATCAGACATGTTATCATAGAAAAATTTGATTATTAAAATACATATGAAACATGTAATCCAAGCAATGGGCATATGGTAATAAGCATTGCATTAGATCATGATAAAAATCATGGCATCACACACAATAGAAGTATGTGTGATAGAAATCACTACACCAAGCTCAACCATAGTCATATATGTAACTCCACACACACACAATATCATGATCATGAAGTACATAGGCACTCAAGACACAACTTTGACCCAACACAGACACAACATGGCTATGACTCGGACTAGAGAATCCTTTGACACAACCGACACATGACATGGCAAAACACAATCAATGCACTCATAAAACACACAATCTAGCACACGTCAATGATCTCACAATGTAATAATCATCAATATTAAGCACGAACAGAGCAAGCAATGTTAGTTCGCACAATCAATCAATGTCATCATCCAGTATAGCAAAGCAAAATATCCATAGGAAATAACACTCTAAAAAGTATAGGCAAGAGCAAGTTACGTGTAATAGTCTACTATGATTAATGGAACAATGTAGAAAGATATAACTTAAGTAGTGTGCAAAGATGCCCTTATTGTAGTCATGCGTCTAATGCATAAAGTTAGCCCATGGTGTAAATGTTGTCATGCATGTCCATGTATTATATGTGCCCTGTATGCCCTGCATCCAACTCATGTAAACCATGAAAAATATGTACGTAGAAAATAGATATGTAATTGACTATGTATATGATAATTAACATCAATCGATTAGGTATACTAACAAAACATATCATGCATAGGCCTTGGTTTTGTATTTTTTTAAATATATATATTTTTCAATTTTTGAATTTTAAAATGCCCCTACTAACCTATGATTCCATCAATGGAATTCTCACATGTAGGTTGTGGATCGATCAATGCAAATATCACATGTTGGGGGTGAGGAGTAACATCTATATCATTGTCTGAATTGGAGAAATGACCATGCACTGTAAAATATCCAACATCGTTATCATAGTCAACATGATCACATATATGTTGCATAGATCTAGTAGCCATAGTAACCTATGGACTTTGTTGTATGCCAAGAGAATACATCGGTGTTCGTTGTGGAACACGTGCACAAGCTTGTAGAACTATCTTAGGACACGACATACTAGGTAACGCCTGCCGAACTACAATAGATCGTTGATGTAGCGGATGTTATAGGATTGGTCTTTGAGGAAGATCAACTAATTGTTTGTAAGTTGCTATCATAAGATGAACTTGTACAGGTTGCACGATAGGCCATCATGGAGATGGTGGAGTAAATGTCTCCGGCTGAATGGGGTACTCATGGAATGCCTAGAATTATAACCACTTGGTTGTTATAGATTTAGTTTAAGCATTGATGTATTGAAGATAGTATTGTACATACCTTATGTATCCACGAATGTCTTAATAACATGTTGAATGCCCCAATATTGGGCAAATCTAAGAACCAAGTAGCAATAGATGTAGGCCCTTCCATAAGTGGTAACACAATGCCCCCAAGAGGATTTTGTCATTTTCCATTGAATCCTCTTACTATAGTAGTCGTATGAATCAAATCTCTGTGTACCCAAGGCTAGTGAGTAACGTCATAGTACATATGTTTTCACGTGATTTGTTATTCACCATAACATTGTGTATAAGACATAAGTCAATGAAAGTACATATGAACAAAAGCATATTCAGAGAATTATCATCAATAATCTCATGGTCATCGAATGTGATTGTAGGTTGTTGTACTTGTTTATCTTTAAGTGTACCAATAAGACCATTTATAGGATAAGCCTCCTTAGTTCTAGAAGCATAAGAAGATGGAAGATGTACATTGTAAGTTATATGTACCTCAAGATTAGCCTTGGTTTCTTGTGCCAAATGTCTTGGAAATGGATCTGAAAATATTTTAAGTTTTGCATTAGGTTGTACAGCTGAATCATTCGTAGGTGTATTAGCATCATTGATCTAAATAATATTATTCTTAATTAAATCTTGTGTTTTTATGTCTCAAAGCATAACAACTATTAGTAGAATGTCCTGTGCATCTATGCCAATCATAATATGGATTGAAATGAAACCCCTTAGGTAGTGCCTTTGTTATATCAGCCTCCATTGGTGGGGGAAATATTTGAGATTTCACTCGAGTAGCTTTTCTAACACATTATGAGGAGGTTTTGATAATCGTGTTTATTGCCTCATTTGAGGAGTCGAAAGGACAAACCTATTAGTGGGTTGTGAAACTGCATAAATCGTTGTTTTAGCCTCATTCTTACTATCATTAGCCTTGGATTTGAAAGTTGGTTTTCTTTGAAACTTGACATTAGAAGATGTTGGAGGATTAGTTCCATACTTTAGCTTGTTCATGGCAATTAGCTTAACCTCACAGTCTTTAACCATATGGCACATGTCATCGAAAGATTGTAAGCGTTTGAACATAGTAGACTCATGGATAGGAGCAAGTAAGCTTTGCAATTTGATATCAGTTATATGATTTGTCATTTTTTAAAAGTATAGTCTTATAATGAAGCACAGTCACTAATGGGCTCATTAGGTCGTTGTTTGAGTTTTCCAATTTGAGCATAGGAGACTTTCTCACTAATCTTGATAGAAAAAGTGAGTTAAAAACTGGTTAGCCAAAGGATTGAAAACATGTACACTGGAAATGAAAGGTCGTAAAACTATCACAAGGCATAGTCCTTAAGGCTCTTAGCAAAAAGATTGGTTAGTAACTTATCATTAGAGGAATAATCTAAGCATCTCAAAGATGTTATATTGGATCACCTTTATCATCGCATGACATAAGCTTAGGTGCAACAAATCCTATAGGTAAAGAATAAGTGGAAATCTTTGGGGCCAAAGGGTTGTGTAATAATGCTTGAGAATTTTTCGAATGATCCACTCTATAAGAACCTTGTTTTAATTGGGAAACTTTGACTTGAAGATCAAGAAGAATTTGTATAAGCTCTTGATTAGTAGGCACAGGAGATTGATTAACAATAAACGTTTTGACGAGTTTAGTAGGCACAGGAGATTGATTAACAATAAATGTTTTGACGAGTAGTAAGGCTAGAAGACATAAAAGTATGTTCCATAGGGATAATCATAGAAATCAAAGGATTAACTTGTGTTGCTCCCACACCAGGTGTAGGCATTGTTTCTGTAGCCATAGGTGTAGACACATGAATAGTAGCAGTAGTAATAATGGTCTGAACATGTATTGTAGGATATATACCTGTAAAAGGTGGATTTGTGTCATTTAAAATTTTAACATTCTGTTCTTCAAATGTAGGTTCCTTAGCAAGGTCTTTTTATTTTCATCTCTAGTTACATGTAACAATGCATCAATCTTATGTGGATTCATTTTAAGATATTTGGTATGTTCAAGTTGTTCTATATCATCAAAATGAGTATGAAAATCGGTACAATCATTTCCTTTATGAGTATCCACATTAATTATATCTTCCATTATGATTATGTAAAAATAAGAGAAAATTAGAAATCAGATTTGAAAGTCAAACCCTAATAGGAAAGAAATCTGAAACCCTAAGAAAGTATGAAACCCTAAGGTAGAAAAGGCCTAGGGTTTGTTGTGCTTAAGTCAATGATTGGTTTCACCAAAATATTTTATTGATTTTGTGATTAATGTGATTTAAACAAGATAAAACTATGAATATTCAGATTATGTAAAATAAGGCAATAATGGTCTGAATAGTAGCAGTAGTAATAATGGTCTGAACATGAATTGTAGGATATATACCTGTAAAAGTTGGATTTGTGTCATTTAAAATTTTAACATTCTGTTCTTCAAGTTGTTCTATATCATCAAAATGAGTATGAAAATCGGTACAATCATTTCCTTTATGAGTATCCACATTAATTATATCTTCCATTATGATTATGTAAAAATAAGAGAAAATTAGAAATCAGATTTGAAAGTCAAACCCTAATAGGAAAGAAATCTGAAACCCTAAGAAAGTATGAAACCCTAAGGTAGAAAAGGCCTAGGGTTTGTTGTGCTTAAGTCAATGATTGGTTTCACCAAAATATTTTATTGATTTTGTGATTAATGTGATCTAAACAAGATAAAACTATGAATATTCAGATTATGTAAAATAAGGCAACAATCATACAAATCTGGATGTAAAATGATAGATAGATATTGCACTTACTATATTTAAAATGGACAAAGCAATGGAGGAGAGACGTAGTTAGCTTAATTTTGATTTTTGTAAATCATTGTATTTGTCACTCACTGAAATGGCTCTGTATTTGCTCAGAACAGGAAACATGGGCTCAAACCTTGCGTAGACTCTGTCGACCAAACTCAGACCCCTATGGAGACCACTATTGTCCAAGGTCTGCCAGTATAGTCCTTGTTGATTGTGCATGGTTGTGACGCTTTAGACTACTACGTCTGCATCTATAGATGTGTCATGTGTGCGCGCGCTTGCCTTCGGTCCTATGCATTAATCTCTGTTTTCTTTTTATTTGCTTTAAAACCCTAACCACACTTTTGACACAAGATAACCCTTGAAAAAGGGTTAGAAAGTTGAGTTGGACAACCTCAACCACTCCTTACTGAGTGACTAAGCGTTGTCTACATTCCAATACTCTAAAGAGGGATCAAACCACACATAGTTCTTCCACCTAGGTTTGTGTGCGCCCGATCATGATCAATCTAGAATGCAATTCAAAGTTTGACTTTTGACACTTGGCACCATGCAACTTTGACATATGTTTATATTCATACTTGGTTCTAGGACTACTCCTTTCAGGGGTTTTCAGATTTGTATGCCTTTGTGATAGTGTCTGAAGAGAGTGGTAATTGATTTCTCAATGTGATTGCCCACTAGCCACCAAGTGAGGATACCCTTAGGATTGATTTATACTTGTAGTTGACTGTGATATTTTCTGCTATGGCTAACCCATGAAATGTGTCTAGGTTGACCTAATGGAGACATCTCAATTCGAAAAATAACTGTTGAGTGTTCTTGGACACTACTAAGAGAGGTAGACACTTGCAACAAAACTACAATTGTTGAATTGTTGTTGGTATTGTCATGGAGTGAAAATCAGTGATTTGAGATATAACGACAATTTGCTTAGGATTCTGGAAGATTCTTGCACAAACTAGGGTGATTTTGAATATGTCCATTTGGTAAATTGGGTTGGCCAAGACAACAAAAATGTGGGTATATGGATAGGGGCATGTGTGCATAAGAGTCAAATTTGCATGTGAAGTCCAAGTGTATCGAAGTATGCCAAAATGTATATTACCAATTTTAGTTGTCTATATTTACATCTAACTAGTCCAGTTAAATCTTAAGACCTAGATGCTTAAATGTCCTAGTCCAATAGTGAATAGCAGTATGGTAGAATTATGTATACATTGGTAGGTGAACATGAGAGGGGAAAAGTTGTGGGTGCATCCAAATTAAGTGATGGATGCTGTTGTTAATTTTGATTTTATAGCATTATGCTAACGGACTTGGCCTTGTTGAGTGTGATAAGTAACATCAGAGAAGCCTTGGCTCGATCAAGGGTGCACAATATTATTGAATATGGGAAATTTGGCAACTGAGCAAGGTTTGTAATGAGCCCCAAGGGATCACAAAAATCTGACTTTAAGAAATATAGACAATTAGGCTAATAGGAAATGGGAAGAAGGCGATAAGTAGATAGATGAGCCCATGTGGGGTTGCAAAAGAGGAAAATAAAATAGTAGATGGTAAAGGTTTTGGTGATCCGTGCGGGGTCTAGCGCAAGCATGAGTGGTCAATAAGAGGATAGAAAAATAGGAGAGAGGCAAATTCGGAAGAGTCTAATATAAGCTAATTAGGAAATAAGTAAATGGGCGATAGTATGTAGGCAAACTGTGAAGGGTCTACAACAAGCTAGTTAGGAAATAAGTAGATAGGCAAACCGAGAAAGGTCTACCAAAAGCTCAATACCAAGTCGATCAAAAATAAGTAAAGTAGTGAATGTTAGAGAGCCCAAGCAAAGGTTGGCAATAAGTGAAAATGAAGATACTTGCAAAAAATGAATGTAATGTGAATAAAATGTTGGTTAGTTACACAAAAAAGAGGAATGCGAATGCAAACCTAATGAACATATATCATAGCTCACAATTGTCTCAAAGTGGTAGCACCCACCCCTTGTTAGTATCACAAACCTTTTGCTCCAATTGTTGGCGTGTGGCTGTGAGAGTTTCCTCGACTGCTGCTAAAACATATTTAAGAACCATTATGGGATGCCCTAATGTTTGGTGTACAATATGCATGTGGACTCCTTGGTGGATTGTCAGAGTAGTTAGACCGATACTCAATTTCTCTTGGTTGATAATATGAATGCACTCTTTGGGAAAATGGCTGCTCATGCTGAGAAGATAATTGCCCATGTTGATATTGAGTCTGCTCTGCGAGTTGCTGAAAATATTGGTACTCTTCATTATATTGTAAATGTCTAAATGTGCATTGGCTTGGTGAATAGCATCACATTTATTTTGTGAGTCCACGACTTGTTTGGCCTTGAGGAAATCTTGGTAATGTATTTGTCTCATGGCGTCGCGGTTGAAATCGTTTTCTACAATAAATGAGATTGCATACTTTAAGGTCCCAACAATTGTTATAAGAATGACCCCAATTAGCATGCCACCAAAAACATTTCTAATGATTATGCCATTGTGGGGTGGGAAAGCAGGATTGAGATCTTTAGGTCTAGGAGGTAGATTGTGGTTGAGCTCATCCATTTTCAAGGGTGGTTGAGCAAAGGTGTCCCACTTAGGAGCAAGGGGGGTAGGTTTCCTCATGCATGAAAGTGGATTTTGTTGATTGCTTTGTGCATTGATAGTAATGGTAGTAAGCTAAGGATCAAATTGGGTATCACAGGTGTCGGACACACCATCTCTAATAGCATGTTAAATTTAGTTTTGTCTAAGCATTCCTTCTGGCTTTGGTGCTAGTTGTTCAAATGTTTTTATGAGGTGATCTTGGCCTTTAGACTGTTTGAAATATTCTTCTAAGGTTCAAGGTGCAAAAGATTGGACTTTGTATTGCGGTTTTGCTTCTAGGGCCACAAGGAAAAGGTTGAATATTGAGGTTTCATCCATGTAATGATTAGCTTTGTTACTCAATTTTTTCCATTGCTTGATAAATTTATGGCCAATATGTTTGTCTAGTAGTCTTCCATTGATAAAGTTACTAGTGTCATCTTCAAATAAGGTGTCATTTTGAAATTCTTGGTCAAAGGAATTGATTAAATAATTGAGTTTCATAATGAAAGATGACTTTAATAATTTGTACCATTCTAAGGCATTTACGTTGAGTGTTCTGGCAAAATGCTTTGTTGTGGTGTATTGGTTACACAAAATATAACCTTTTTATATTTTAGGAAATGATTTGAGATGGGCAATGGGGTCTTGAGTACCATCAAAAGTAATCCTAGATGTGATAACACCTATGCCAATGGAAACTGTGTAAGATTCACTAAAAAACGAACCCAAAAAATTGTTTGCAAATATTCATTTTGTAAATTTATGGGCAATATGATTGTCTAGTTGTCTTCCATTGATAAAGTTGCTAGTGTCATCTTTGAGTAAGGTGTCATTTTGAAATTTGTGGTCAAAGGAATTAATTAAATCATTGAGTTTCATAATCAAATAGGACTTTAGTTGTTTGTACCATTCCAAGGCATTTATGGTGAGTGTGTTGGCAAAATGCTTTGTCGTGGTGTATTGGTTCCACAAAATATAGCCTTTTAATATTTGAGGAAATGATTTGAGATGGGCAATGGGGTCTTAAGTACCATCAAATGTAATCCTAGATGTGATAGCGTCGATGTCAATGGAACTGTGTAAGATTCACCAAAAAATGAATTCAAAAAATTGTTTTCAAATATTCATTTTGTAACACATTTATTCATGAAATCCAAGGCTAGTTCCATTACTAGTACACCATTCCAAGGCATTTATGGTGAGTGTGTTGGCAAAATGCTTTGTCGTGGTGTATTGGTTCCACAAAATATAGCCTTTTAATATTTGAGGAAATGATTTGAGATGGGCAATGGGGTCTTAAGTACCATCAAATGTAATCCTAGATGTGATAGCGTCGATGTCAATGGAACTGTGTAAGATTCACCAAAAAATGAATTCAAAAAATTGTTTTCAAATATTCATTTTGTAACACATTTATTCATGAAATCCAAGGCTAGTTCCATTACTAGTACAACGGCGAGTGCCATTATTATTTCACACGATTAAATAATCACAATCATAAATGTTACATGAAAGTACTAGTCATTAATGTCTTGTAAATATAAAAAACATCTTTGCATGATCCAAGGTACATGCATCATCATTAGTTCAAAACAATACATATGCCCACCTATAAAGTCTTGTCTTTGCAGCTCCATCCTTTCTGCCCAAGCTTGGAACTCAAGACAGAAGGGAGAGGAGGGAATCTCCTGATCCTTATACAATGTAATTGTACCCTAACCACCCCAACCATCAGTGGAAGAAGTTCTAGAGGAATGCACATTGGGAATCAATCATGCTAGGAACCAATGCTTTCTCATGCACCATATGCATACCTATCTAAATGTAACTAATAGATATAATAATAAACACAACATACCATATGCAAGTACAACATGTTCTATCACATAATATGCAAATACATCAACACTTACAATAAATACGTTAACATGTACAACATCCATAATGAAGAGCCTACCCACCCATATGAGTAACCATCGTCATCAAAATACCTCAATCACATGTATGTCAATCATGAGTAAACCATAACATGCTTTAAAAGTACACCTATCATCATATAAAAGTACAATTATCATCATGTGGAAGTACAATATGCATAAAGTTAGAAAAACACAAAAGCTAAAGGTACACGTCATCTCAACCATTGGCATGAAGCCCACTAAGCTCAACTAGCAAGCTGGCTATACTGCTCTACTAGTAAGCTAGCATATTGCCCCACGATCAAGCCGACAGACAACTTTACTAGGCCTTGACACTGCTCACAAAGTGCACATATCACTAATTTATCATTGGTTGTCACTATTCCTAGTGGTACCTGCCATATCATGGAATTCAATATAGCTATATATAGTGGGTCGTGGGATTTCCAACCATGGTAATCACCTAGGAGAGAGTAGTTAAGGAGGTCTATAGTGGTAGATAGACTAACCCATGTCCTTGTCCCTTCCTTGCTCAGTCCTACCAACCATGTGATGTAAATTAGTTAGTTCATCTGAACTATCTCAAGTCTTACCCCCTCCTCTAGTCTTTTAGCTGAGTGAGTCTCACAAACATATGGTAATGCCTATATTACTTGGTTATACTTGGTTATGACAAATTGATGTCATTTTCAGTCTAATGCAAATAAGGAGAACCTAGGAAAAGGTATATATCCATTCTGGTGCATTTATCAAGTAGTTGCTACCTTCATAAAAATGGCATACAATCATACATACCACGTCTATGTGGTTTGGAAAGCATGATGGTTTAATAACACCATCAAACTTAGCACAAACTTAATTCAAGGTTCCCACTATGTTCTCAGGGTACCATGGGTCTCATGATTCCCATTAGTCTCGGTCATCTAACTTCGGTTCATGCAACATAACTGTTTTCACATACATAATGGTTCTAGGAAAATATTGTTTGTGTCGTAACGGTTTTAGGAAAGTACTGTTTGTGTCATAATGGTTTTGAGAAAAGTCAAATTGTTGTAAGGAACACAACTGTTTAACAAAATATATCCATTCAAGGAAACATAACCGTTTAAAGAAACATACTATTTAATGTTTTCTGTTCTACACTCACTTGACAATCACAACCCTCTGTGATAGGAGAGGCTGCCTCTTTACGACGTTCAAGAATAGCTTTTTAACTCCTATGTATGTATACATGTATCTATTTATCTATCTATCTATCTATATAAACACATATTGCTTACCCGTAATAATGTGTATATCTATGCATTTATATACATATACATACATAATCATATATACAAAAAATCACGAGTTTCCTAAATAAGTCATTCACAACAGGTTTATGAAAAGACTCCATCCAATTTCATTTGAGTTTTATTTTGAGTTTCAATGCAAAATCCGTCTCAAGTTTTAATCAAATCCATTTCAAGTTTTCAATCAAATTCATTCCAAGTTTCCATGCAAATTCAACAAGGTGATGCTTGTGACTGTTTTCCTATAACAAGTTTATATACCATACCGTGTTTATATCACGTTTGGGTTTGTTTCACATATCATACTGATAACCATTTCCACAAATATCATGTTCATATCTTATAACATGTTCATGTCCATTATTGCAAATATCATGCTTATGCGTATCACATAAAGAACTGTTTTCTTATGGGATGCCATAACCAGATATATATATATATATATATATATATATATATATATATTTATTTATATATATATTTATTTATTCACATATGTCCCTAACTATTTTTCTCCATGTCTCATTGCTTTTTTTCCACACGTTCATTGCTTTTTTTCCACACATGTTCATTGCTGTTGATATATATATTCATATATATCAACATTTTCACATATGTCCGTAACTATTTTTCTCCACGTCTCACAACAGTTTTTCCACACGTTCATTGCTTTTTTTCCACACATGTTCATTGCTGTTGATATATATATGCATATATATCAACATTTTCACATATGTCCCTAACACGTCTCATAACGGTTTTTCCACACGTTCATTGCTTTTTTTCCACACATGTTCATTGCTGTTGATTTTTAAATCAACAGCAATGAACACGTGTGGAAAAAAAGCAATGAAAAATCAACAGCAATGAACATGTGTGGAAAAAAAGCAATGAACGTGTGGAAAAACCGTTATGAGACGTGTTAGGGACATATGTGAAAATGTTGATATATATGAATATATATATCAGCAGCAATGAACATGTGTGGAAAAAAAGCAATGAACGTGTGGAAAAACCGTTGTGAGATGTGGAGAAAAATAGTTAGGGACATATGTCAAAATGTTGATATATATAGGGTATTAATTTTTAAGTTACAAATTCCCACACAAGGTGTTATGCTAATTGTCACCAATTATTTTATCCTCAAAGGACATTGTTTAAGACTATGTCTAATAAGTGCTGTATAAAAGGCATAACTCTGTGATGTTCAAAATCTGTTTCTTACGGCCATCTGAGTCAAATTTCAGCCTGAAATGGAAGCATACTGAAAAGGGTAGGGTCGATCAAGTTTGTAATGACAATTAATGACGATGGCAAAGTTTAAGACAAGCAAGATCTCCATCACTTGGAGATAAGTTTACTAGCATGCATGGGTGGAAATGATTTGTGGTTTAGAGAAGAGCGAGAAAAATATGCTTTTCACAAGAGAAAGAATTGTTCCAGATATTAACATCATTCCACATGCATTTCTTTTCAAAACGAATATCTATAGAACTACAAAAATTTCCTTCTCACATTTTACAATGTATATAAAGAGAAATATTTGAAACAAAACTTGGTTTATGCCGTGGATTCAATCCCAGCTATCACTGAAATCTTGCCCCGAACGGCTCTTTCCTCTTCTTGCTGTGTACCTTGCATTGGTTTGTGTTTGGGTCATTTGGATCTGCATTTCAGCCATTTGACTTTTGGTGGTTGTTCGTATGGCTTATTTGACTAATGACTTGAAGTATCAAATTATGCGTGTCGATTTCTGAATGCTGAACATTTTGAGAGTTCTAATTTTGCATTGCTACAGATGTATATAGAAGTTTGGTCAATATGGGACTGCTACTTGCAGGATTGTGGTCCAATGATGTTCCTCCTTTTCTCCAATGGTGACACTTTGGGCGAAGGCCAAAATCATTGCAACATTTAATGCCATAGTTGAGAGTGTTGTCAGGGAAGCGGTTGCATAGATTGGAATTGTAGGAGCAATAGGGGTTGACAAAGGAGGTAAGTTGAAAGTAGGGATTTTACCATATGCTTGCATATGTGATGTTGTCTTAGGACAATTTACGTTTATAGGGGTCATTGTTATCACCCGAGGCTTGCACCCTTGAGTAATTCATAGTGCAGAAGTGCTTGGAGCTCGACATGAGTGTTTGATGTGGAGCACGGGGGCATTGGGCTCGAACGGGCATTGGGCTCGAACAGGCACTGGGCGCCAATGGGTAGTGGACGCGTTCAAGACCTCTCACATGCGTGAATAGTTCGAGGCTTTGGTGCAACACTAGGATTGTCTCCCAAGGTGTGGGACTGTTGCGCTCCTTGGGATGAACCTTCGGAGAAGGTCGACTTCCTTTTAATCTAAGTGCGTTTGGTTTCGGACTAGCACGTAGACCTACAAAGAGCAGAAATAAAATCTACTGCTAATGCTAAACCTAATCTCGACAAAGGAAAAAGGGAGAGAGAGGATGTTTGCTGAAAGGAAAAGTGGTGATGCATCAAGAATAAAACGAGCACCCTTATGGCTTTGAAGAACACGAAGCAATTGTAGAAAATGAGAAACTATTACACAGTCCCCAAAATGGACACTACTTGCATAAGTATTTCGCATGGAGGTGCGGGAACACAATGCAACACTATGGGGACCACAAACAGTCCACAAATAGGGCGCACATAGACCCAGGTGTGCACAAAATATGACCTGCAAGAGAGAGCTAAGTTCTACACGGGTGCGAATGGATGGACAACAATTCGTGGGAAAATACGTCCACAAACAAAGATCAACAACCATTAAAATACACACAGAATGCAAGAATCATGGAGAGTGGTAAACTCAGTATTTTCATTAGTCATTGGGTTTAGGTAACAAAGGGCTCATGGAGGACAAATCTTAGCAGCATTTCTATGCCCAAAAATGTCCACCCTTTTACAATGAAAGACCCAATTTTTATAGATACGGGAAGCCCATGGGTCATTCATTACATTAGAGGAATATAGTTGAGAAGATTAATAGAAGTCAGGGCCCCTGCTTGTTGATTTCCGATTGCAATCTAGATGTGGAGGTGGTTGGAGGGATTCCTTGGGATCCGTTGGACGTTATGTCCTGTCGTTTGTTGCAGGTCCCGGTGCTCACGTGACTAACATAATTGAATGCTCGTATTAGTGGGTGGTTGAGATCCATTGGGATTCGTTCCTTGGCCATGATCTTTTGTCTTATAGTCGCCAGTTCAAATATTATGTCAGTCGGAGCGGATCGCTTTTGATTTTTCGAATTAGATCAGATTCACCCTTTTAGGCAGGGTTTGACACTTGTCAGTTATTGCTTAATTGCCCATCCAAGTGGCTTTCACCGTCGAGCACTGGGTGCGAATGGGCAGTGAGCACGAACGGGCATTAGGTCATGTTTACTAAGTACTTCCGTAGTGGTCCCAACTCCATTTTGGCCGTGTGCGATCCCTAGTGCCCTTGTCTTTGAGCATTCGTCCTTGGGCACAGATCCTTGCGAAAGCCAAAACCTTAGCAAAGTGCAGAATCTTGATTCCCTTTAATCTAGCCTCCTCACAAATTTCATGTGAACCTTGAGGAGCCATGCTCCAGCTGAGTCTAGGGGTTGTTTTTCTACTTGCTCGCACACCTTGAGTGCGTTCCCATCGTGTTAGAGGAGTTCAAGGTCATGGTGACTTGAAGGATCAACAATCATGTTGCTCATCAATATGGTCAATCGATTGGTGGTTTTGTTTTGATGTTTAGGATGGTGTTTGAGATATTTAGACATTTCAAATGTATGGCCTGGTTGACCATTGGTTGGAATACCACCTTTTCCACATTCACTGGACCCTTCTTGGTCTTCTTGTGGGTCATTGGGATTTTTTGGTTATCTTGGATAGTTTTATTCTAAGCTCTAGTGTTGCATTGGTTTGTGTTGACTAGGGTTTGTCTAACTTTTTTGGTGATTATGGCTTCAGCCATGTTGACATTTACAATTGGGTCTGATTGAGCTTGTGTTAAAGGGTCCTAATAGGTGGAATCTTTGTCAGTGCTAAGCCCAAAATGATTTGTTGAAGGTGTAAATTTTGGGAAGTAAGGAAAATTGTTTGAAAAATAGGTATTGTGACCCAATTAAAGGGAGGGTTTATGCCTGGCTCACCAAAATGTATATACTTGGAAAGGTGCTTTACTTGATAAGCCTCTAAACTTAATAAAGGTAGAGGGCCTCTCTTACTATTCTTTCGAATAGGTATGGGGATAATTCAAGGCAGTAAGTAATGACTCTGTCTGGTTATTTTTGAACATCTTTTGAACTTGGTGGTTACAGGGCCCTGTAAAACCTGTATATTTACCCAATCAAATAAAATATGTAAGGCAGTAAGTATGAAAATATGCAGAGTTAGCAAGTGAAGCAAATAAACAAACTAGATGCATAAACCTAAATAAAATGAAAAGGTCTAGAACAAAGGGATATATATCTTGGGGGACTTGTCGGTGCATTAACAACCCTTTGACTCGTGTAGTCTTGCAGCAAGATTCGGTGTCATAGGTGAAGCCAAGAATGATAGAGAGAACTTAATAGACCATGGCAGGTGCTGCCTAAGACCTGGCATATGTCGTTGGTGTTCCTCTATTCTTGGGTTCAAGTCCTGTCCTTGTGAACAATGTTCCTTGGTAAGCTCCTTTATCCTTTAATTATCCATTGCGAAATCAAGAGAAATTAGTTGTAAGTGCATAGAGGAAGGCAAATTATTTGGTGGTTGTTTTGGAAATAAGATTATGTATTAGCTATATGCATGCCAAGTCTCATACCAATAATCCAATTGAGTAGACGCACTTGGCTGGGCCAAGTGTGTCGACTTCATGAAGGGCAAAAACATCAAAAGAACAGGCTTGACCCTCGCTGAGTATGTTAGCCAAACTTGACCAGGGACGAGGATGTACAGGGAAGCCTTAAAGGAACAAATGGGGACAAGAGAACCTATGAAAGGGGCTAAAGGTTGATGACAAGGTGTGCCAAATTATAATGGAAGGCAGGAAGGAATGTGAAATGGAAGAACCTTGGCACCTTTCTCATGTCAAGATTACTCCAGTTGGCCCACCATAATCCCTATTGGGAGGTTAATGTGTCAACAAGTTCTTGACAGCAAAAAATGTTCGTAAAGCTTTTTTGAATTGTATACAGTAACATGACTTGAGTTTTACTCGCAATTTTACTTGTTACTCAAACTCAACTTAGGGAAAACACATGGCAAGCACCAAAAAAATCAAAAAACCTAGCAAAAGCTTGAATCACAAAAAACATATGGCAAGACTTACTGAACACAGAAGATAATTTGACATTGACTTGATTAAATTTATCAAAAGTTAAAAAATAATTGTTTAGTAGTGGAAAAAAATTGGGGCATGAGAAATACAGAAAATATTAAGATTTTTTTTTTAAATTTTTTTTGTGCGTGCATGTATGTATGACTATGTATGTGTGTCTATATGCATATATACCTGTAGCTATTGGAAAGTTTTTTTTTGAGGCCTGACCTGTCTCTTGAGTTTTTGCATTGGCAAGTCTGAGTCGCATGACTAGTTTGCGGCCTGCCTGAGAATTGTCCTAGAAAATCTAACGTCAATGTGTACAATTTAGAACCTGAAA
The DNA here is from genome assembly GCA_037957365.1 of Torreya grandis. NCBI lineage: Eukaryota > Viridiplantae > Streptophyta > Pinopsida > Cupressales > Taxaceae > Torreya > Torreya grandis. The sequence continues at coordinate 163,281 of JARHVA010004567.1, read as the reverse complement.
ATTCACTAGGGCCATTGCTGTTCTAAAATCTCCCCAACAGTGCTTTCAAACTTTATATTTTACCTTCGTAGCGTGTACTTTTTTGTAGAATAATTGCTAAATCAGATTTTGATGATATAAAAACTTTCCCACAAGTACTTTAGCAAGATAGCTATTGGTTGATGCCCTTTTTAAAAAAGGTTGTCATTTTATTCGTAGTTGTAGTGATTTTCATACCATTTTTCCTTGTCGAGAATGTAGTGTTGCTAACTTATGTGGGTAGCTACCACAACAGTTGCATCACTGTGCTTATGTTTACTTAGATAGTGGCCAGTTGTTCTGATTATCCATATCGTATCAGAGTTTCATCCATAGAATCGTTTGATATTATTGAAAACTATTGTGCATATATCTTGTAAACTAAGTTGAAATTGGGAGACTTAAATTTCCTTAGTTTTGTATAAAATGTCTGAAATATCAAATTGTTGCTGTAATGCTCACAAAGCAAACTATTTTTAGGGCTTAAAACTTACAACATGAATTATATCCATGAATGCCCGTAACACCTGGATAAAATTGCAAAATAAGTCACTGTGGTGATACTTTCTGATTGGTTCAACAAGTGTTTGTAAATGTTTGTTAGTCTTTACAACTTTGGGCTAGCTTAGTTCTGATATATTCCATTGTCATCCTCACATGTTTCGTTTTCCATAGCAAATGTTTTCGTGTACCTATCTATATCACTTAAGGTTAATCTATAGATATAGTCTTATAGGTCGGGACATTGATTCCTGTTTGATTCAAATTGCTCTACAAAGGTGTTTCCGGATACCTATTGCTTTACTTATTTGTCTGCCTTTTACTCAGCAATTTGTAAGGCGCACAAACTGCTTTATTAGGCTATCTTATGTTTAAAAAAAGACTGGAAATTAGAATATTTCTGTGCTTTCAAAGCCATTTACCCTGCCAAATATTTCTTGTTTGTGCAATTATGCATTTGTGCGAGGTATTTAAGATATCTCTTGTTTCTTATCAAAGAAGAGCATAGCACTGTATGCCAGGATTCTGATTTTTTCTTCTTTACTTGAAGACAGCCAGCAGTTATGGCGGAGGAGTTTGTGAGAGCAAACAAAGAACTCAAGAAGTTGGAAGATTGCATTTCTTTTATCAACGAGTTGAGGGTAAAGAAGAAGGTATTGGATGAATATTAAAATGTTTTGCAGTTGGATTTATACTTTGGGAACAATATTTCTATATCGTTAATGTAAACATGTAGCAGGTGTCTAGTTTTTTTCCATTTTTGCAAGACATTGTGTTAGAAATTTTATTTTTTATTTTAGATTTGGGAAAAGATCAATTCTATGAAAATAAAAGACTTGTTTATTGATTTTTACATGGTCAAACATTTGATACAAGAAAACGGTAGTACTAAATGTAGATATTATTTGCTCTTCACAGGCAACAATAGAATATTCATGGAATAATCAATTGGATGATATGTGTGGCATTTGCTTTCACCTATTAGAAATAAAGCTATGTGACCCACAATGAAGGATTTTTTTAATCTTTGGAATGATTAGTATTGGCTTTCATGGGCTTATGGTCAATTATGTTAATTTGTTCTGAAATATTAATGACAGATATCAAACAACTACAACCATCAATTGTCACAACTATTATGATCTGCACCATGGGGGCCAGGGTCTGATGTGGTGGACAATGCTGTGCTTGGTGGCAAGTTGCAGATTGTAAGAGTGCGTGGAAGATAATCTAACAAGCAGAAAACCAATCACACAATCTTATGCAAAAGTTTGATATGCAAAAATGCAACTTCTATTCATTATTGCAGAATAGGGTAAGTACATATGTGTACAAGATCCAATAAGACCAGGAAAGCTAGTTGTTGTGATTAGAAGGTATAAATGTCTTTGCTGATTTGTCTAGACTGAATGAAATAATTGCAGAGCTACAGACGTGTTTGAATGCTAGATACCAACAACATTTTAGCAAACTCCTTGCTGGTCTTTGTGGGTGTGTTCTCTCGTCTATGTAGCCTCATGGGACAACCAGTTACAATATACATACAGTTATTACCAGAAGCAGTTACAATTGACAATGGTTTGGAAGGGTGGCGGTTCATCTTTTTGCCGAGTGACGGTTAGACTTATTCTTGTAGGTGCATGGTTGGACTTCCAAACATGCAGTTCCATTGACATATTCTTTTACGTGGTGCAGACCTGGAGGATGCCAGTTGGAATGTTGAGTAACAGGAGAAACCGGGCACATGGATGTGTGAGAAGCTTGTGCAGTGCTGTGAAAGCCCACAGAGATACTGCAAGACAAATCTAGCGTTGCGTATGTGCTGCAGGTGGGGAGTTGTATGCGGAGTTCAGGGAGGCATGCGTGGAGAAAGTCTTTTGTGTGACAAAGGACAAGACATTGCGGTAACTCAAGGAGGTACTATGAGCTTGTGTGCAAGCCGCGAGATGTTGCACGGACAGGAGATTTAAAGTCCAATTGAGGAGTGCGTTGGCTTGTGCAAAAGCTATACATGGATCATCCGCTTTTTCTTGAGGAGCAATGGTCCTCGTTGTGCCTTCAATCAACTGCGGCAACTGAATTTGCAATTGCTGAAGGTTGTACCTTTTAGATTGATCAACGTATTGCCCCACCTTAACCAATTATAATAATTGATGTGTTTCGACGGTTGCGTGCCTTAACCACTCAAAACTATTGATGTGTGTCTCGGTGGGTGTGTGTAGTGGTCACTTCAAAAATCTGATTCTTTGGCATTGGATTGGCATGTTCAGAATCCAAATTAGAAGGATGATGTGCAACTGCTGGCTTAAGCAAAGGAGGGTAGTATGGTTTGAAAAGTTCCATGTTGAAGGTTGGATGCAAACCCAAGTACTGCAGCAAGTCAAGAACAAAAGTATTCTCTCCAACTACGTGTAGGATGGTGTATGGACCATAGTGCAAAGGATTGATCTTATGGTGTGGACCCGTGAAGCGTTCCTTCCGAAGATGCAACAAGACCTTATCACCCACCTTGAACTCATGAGATGTGTAGTGTAGGTCATGGTGCTCTTTACACTTAAACTATTGGCATGAGAGTATCTATTGAACCTATTGATTAGTGTTGTGAATGTGTTGCATAAAATTTTGCGCCTCGTTTGTTTCTTGTTCCTGTGCGTAAGACTTTGTGTCAGATGGTGCGCGGTAGGATATGTCCAAGGGTGCTGCAGGGTGGAACTCTAGACATATCTAGATAGAACTAGGCCCCATAGAGTTGTGCAAAGCTCTGTTATAGGCATGTTGAATGTATAGCAAGTTATCATGTCAAGTGCGCGGATGTGCATTGTTGTACATGTGCGAAAGATGAACAAGTGTGGGGTTGATAACTTTCGTTTATCTATCTGTCTGGGGATGAAATGTAGTCAACCGTTCCAACCGTGGATCCATCATGTCCCACTAAGCTTGCTAGAAGTGGTTGACAAAACATGGATGTGGGCAATCCAAAATGAACCCAAACACAACAAACATGGCTGAAGGAGCATGTAGTTTCCTGCGCATTGATCCTCTTCTTGTTCGCATCCATGATGGCAATCTTAGAGAACCTATCCACTACAACAAATAAATAGTCATTCTGGTGTTTTGTCATATGCAACCTGGTCATGAAATCCATGCCGATGGATTCTCATGGTATGGAAGGAACCGATAGAGGTGTGTAAAGTCCTAGCTCCCTATTTGTGGGCTTGGTGATGCAACAAGGAATGCAAGACTTGATGTGGCGCCCAACTTCTTTGTGCATGTGTGGCTGATAGAAGTGTTGCAATGTTGCTAGGGTCTTGGTGATGCCGAAGCACCCTGACGTCTGGGCGTACTTTGCCTCCCAGATAAATCTCTGATAAGGTGCACCATCAGGAACACAGATGTTCAACCTTGTAGAGGATCTTGTTGGACATGTAGAACTTCCAAACCTATTTGCCGTGTGCAAGGGCTGTATAAGCGCCTTCAAAGTCCTTGTTTGTTGAGTAGAGAGTTTATCAGTCAGTGAAGTTGTTGCCGCTTGTGTCCACATTGTAATGAGTGTGTAAATTGGTGGTCAGCTGAGGCAATTTGCTGCTTTATTGTCCTTACACTTCTTGTCCTTTATTAATAGATAGAACTGTTGCATATAAGTTATCCACTTCATGTGGCATGCATTCTTTAGCTTGCTCTATGTTTGAAAGAATTGAAGTGGCTTATGATCAGAATGAATGACCTTCTCCTTCCCCAAGATGTAGTGCCACCAATGTTTTACTACTTGTACAATAACGTACAATTATATTTCATAGATGGAGTATCACTAAACCGTGTTGCTGAATGTTTTTGAATGATATGTGCCTTGATGTCCATGTTGCATGAGAATTGCGCCAAGTGCATAGTTAGAGATGCATTGGTATGAATCTCGAAGGAATGAACAATATCGGGTATTTCTAGAATAGGTACTATGCAGAGGCACTTCTTGAGCTCCTTAAAAGCATGTTGTTTTGCAGGTTCCATTGGAATGTTACCTTGACACGCATAATCTAAGAGAATATGCAATATGCGAGAAACCAAGAACAAACTTGCAGTGGAAGTTAGCAAGTCCAAGAAACTCCTCAATTCAGTTAGAATGTGTGGAGTTGGCCAAGTCTTGGATTGCCTTGATCTTCTCTGGATCTACATGTATGGTGTTGTGGTGTATGATGTAGCCTAGGTATTGAATCTGTGCGGCGCCAAATGTGCACTTTGCTAAGTTGGCTTGCAACTTGTGTTTGCGCAAGGTGTCTAAGAGGCACAACATGTGATACACATGTCCCTCCTAGGACTTGTTGAAGATGATGATGTCACCTAAGTAGTCGATGACGAAGGAGTTGAGGCAGGGCCTGATCAAGTCATCCATCAAGTGCATGAATGTTGTTGGTTCATTGGTCAAACTGAAAGGCATAACCATCCATTCGTACAATCCTTGGTCTTGAATGTTGTCTTTTAAACACCCGCAGGGTGGATTGGAACTTGATGATACCTTGACTTCAGGTTGATCTTGGTGAAGTATTGTGCACCTCAGAGTTGATCCAAAATGTCGACAATGTGCGGAATTGGGTATTGATTCTACATCTTATATTGTTTAGCGCACGGTAGTCAATGCAAAGATGCCAAGTGCCATGTGCAAGAATTATCAGGCTTCGACAGGGAGAAAATCTAGGCTTGATCTTGCCTTGATCAAGAAGCTCTTGGATCTGGTGCCAAACCTCATCATTCTCCCAAATTGACCTATAGTATAGTGGACTATTTCTAAGCAGGGATCTAGTAACTAGATCAATGTGATGCTTTACCACACAATGTGTTGGCATACCCTTCAGTTCTTTAAAGACTTTGCCATATTGTTGCGGTAGCTTACTGAGTTGTTGTGGCTTTGGCAGTGTGTGCATGACATGGTGCGTTGCAAATGCGTGTTTGTTATCCTGTGCAAGTGCTTTTGCGTGACCCATGAGTAGCACGAGCTTCTGCATGTGCGAGATGAGCTTGTAGCATTGTTTGGCAGAGACCAAAGTGATTTTGGTAATTGGAGTTCACTGCAAGAGGTTGAAGAAGCGATCTTTGACATGAACAGTCCACCGTTATGGCTTGGCTTGATATGTAGCTTCATGGTCATAAAAATATGGCCTTTCGAGCAAAATGTCACATTCTTTAAGTGGCATGACATCACAAGTGACATTGTCCTCTATGGGCTTGACTTTGTATTGGAAAGCGCATTGCAGTCGTACCTATATATCCTTTCCCTGCTGCAACCAAACCAAAGGGTAGTGTTTTGGATGCACAACAACGGTATGGCCAAGGCATTGGGCTATCTATACCTTGTGTATTGATGTTCTTCTAGATTCCATTGTCAATGATGCCATGGAGAGGGTAACCCCTCACCCAAAATTTGGTGTGGAAGAGACACTCTTGTTCTTCAGAGATGTCAATGGTAGTGGTGTTGGTGCTTAGACAAGCGGTGTTTGCATCAGTGTTGTCCATTTGTGTGGGACCTGATGTAGACTGCACAAACAATAATTGCGCGACATTCAAATTTTTTGTGTGAGCTTGTGTGGTGTTGATGGCACCATTTGTCATCTGGTTCTTTTTGCTTTTGTTTGGCACAAAAGACTTTACAATTGTTTGTTGTTGCATGGCCTTCTTAGGCTGCTCACACTTGTGTGACATGCTTTGCATATGCGCGATGGGGTTAGATGGAGAGTTTTGTGCATGGCGCCAGATGAAGAAGAGAACTTATGCTTCATCTTTGCCTTGGCTTCAATCTTGATGGCATTGCAGTATGCATGCCCCAATGTGTTGGAAGTCAAGATTTCCATCTTTGCGCAAATGTAAGGTGAAAATCTGCTGATGTACTTTAGGACCGTACGTTGCTTTGTCCAATCCTTGCGCAAACATGTAGTGTAGTCATTGAACTTGGTGTAATATTCCATTGACTACTCCTTATGCCCATGTAACTGCTAGAACTTGATGTATTCATCCTCAAAATACTCGAGGGGGTAGTACTCATCCTTCAACGCATTGAAAAAGGTTTTCCAAAATTCGATTGGTACGTAGTCTTGTGTGCGTTGCACATTGAGAGTTTCCCACTAGCAAGACATTGGAGTGGACATCTTCAACACGACAAAGGTGATCTTCCCAACATCTGTGAATCTATTAATTTAAAATATGCCTCAAGTTGTCGAATCCAACCATCCAATGTTGTGGCGCTGATTTTGCCTTCGAATATTGGGATGCCAAGATTGACTTGCACTTTGAAGGAGGCTTGTTGCTGAAATAGTGGTTACGTGGAACACGTAGAATGATTTGCTTTTGTCTAAGTTGCATCATGAGTTCACGAAATTGGCCAAGAAGTTCGTTGCATTATTCCTTGAGGGCTCTCAAATGAGTTTTTGGACGTTTGGGGATACCTTAGTGTTTCCTTGGGCATTGGCCATCTTGTGCTTGTGATGACATTTTTTCGGATACTTTGAAACAAAAACTGGTAACGCCTCTCTCTTGAGTTGCTCTCGTGTGTTTACAAGCATATGAGAGCTCTAGCTTTGATACCAATGATTGTACCACGGGGTTCAGGACTCGATGCGGTGGACAATGCTATGCTTGGTGGCAAGTTTTAGATTATAAGATTGCACGAAATGCAATCTAACAAGCATAAAACCTATGACAATCATATAAAGAAATGCAATTTCTATTCAATATGTAGAGTAGGGTAAGTACAAATGTGTACGAGATCTAATAATAATAGGAAAGCTAGTTCTTGTGATCTGAAGGGATAAACATCCTTGGGATAAAGTTTTAAATGAAAAAATTTCAAAGCTATAGACATGTTTGAATGTTAGATAACAAAAACATTTAACAAACTCCTTTATGGTCTTTGTGTGTGTTCTTTGTAGACACTCATTTTTGGCCACTTTCATGTATAAATCGGGTACCAGATTGATTTCTAGCAAACGACGTAATTTAAGCCTAGAAATCACCTAAGTTCCCAAATTCATTCGCGCTTGGGATATAACCGCCTAGAAACACGTTGAGGCTTCCTCATTTGGGGTATTATTCTATACACAACGATAACCTATCTTGGATTCAACCTTAGTCAAATTACGACCTAGCAAATTGAGAAATTTGGGCTTTTGATCTATTAATGCAAAACACTAAAACAATTCATAAAGTCAAAGACCCTAAGCATGATTAATTAAAAAGTAAACTTCAATTAGCTTCTTAAATAAAAATTCCAATTTCAATTAGGGAATTACATTTTCTAAAAAAATATTTTTTCAATAAAGATGAGGTCAAAGTCAAGGGAATTAATAATATATTTTATTAATTCATAAAATTCAAAGAAAAGGTGAGTCACAACCTCATAAATATCTTCTATGAGTTGTTAAGCCTCCCAAATATTTTCTATGAGTTGTCAAGCCTTCATAATTGTTTTGACCCAATCCGAGGTTAATCTAAACTTTGACCAAGGTTAATTTAGACACAACCAAGGTTAAAATTAAACCTAACTGCACTAAGGTTAGAATTAGTTTTAAGACCTATAGATACACGTGCCCTCATTCTCTTCCAAGAAGCTTTTATGTGTAAGGATATTCTGTGGGAATGCCTTCAAGAAGCTCTCAAACAAAGTTATAATGTCAAATTGATTCAAGAAGCTTCACACACCAAGCCAAGCCAAGCCAAGCCAAGCCAAGCCTCAAGTGGTCTTAGAGAAGTGTTGCTAAAATGGAAATTGTATTGATCAAAGTATCTATTGTCCACAAGCCGAGCAAGAACATCCTCTATGCCAACTAATGAGCACTACTTTGATAAGGGAAATAACATAGTTTTATGTTTTATCTTTTGTAGTTTTGTTCATTGTGTTAAGATCACCCAAGTACTTAGGTAAGAGTGGTTTAGTTTCTATTGCATTGTTTGATTTGAATTCTCTTTTGATTCACTAACAAGGAACTAACGATATTTGGCTCTTCGGATTCCTAATGATACATAATGGCATGCCTGGTGGGACCACACACCCCGCATGGACCAAATGAGTGATGTAGAACCTTCAAAATTCTTAAAAACATCAATCACAACTTCAAGTTTTCAGTTTTATGCCTAAATTTCACATCATTTTATTTAGCCACTAATTGCTGACTTCACCCTGTTTTGTTCTTTATTTTGCAATTGTTTGTTTTGTTGGAAACGACGACTTCACAAGAATCGGTGACATTGCTATTTTGTGAAATTGGCAACATTGCCCTGTTTTAAATCATCCTCTGTGCAATCGGTGACTTCAACGAACAAAAACAATTTCGATCTTGCATTTCAGCGGCTTTGCTAGGTAATTTTTCTCGTGATTTAAGCGACTTTGCCTTACTTTGACATAAACAGCGATTTCGTGCTTGACTAATGATGACTTCGTGCCTGACTAACTATGACTTCACCAGATATTGTTTTCTCCCTGTTCTAGTTCCACAGGAAATCGACTTCGCTTTATTCAAAAATCGACAACTTCGTTCTATTGATAAATCGACGACTTTGCTCTGTGTAACAAACTCGAGAGTTTGAAAGTAGAAGTTGTTTGTTGGTTAATTTTTTTGCATAAAAAAGAGTGAACCCCCTAACGTTTTTGCAGGAAACTAAGTGAAGAAAAAGATGGTTTAAACACTTAAAAATTTCATACACATATTTTGGTGCCTAAAATTTATGTAACAAACTTTGCTTTTTGTCTTTCAAGTTTACAAGAGCAAACAACAAAGCCAAGGGGCCAAAATTTCATTCACATCTCTTATTTGGTGCTCTTTAAAACGAACATCAACCTTAGATTAGCGCTTTTAAGAGCTTTTACTTTTTGCCAAGTTTCTTGTTTGGTAATTACTAATTAGTTTCCATTTCTTAGATTTATTGTTTTTTGGCAACAAACTTTGTGTCTATGCTCTCCCCCGTCTCCTTTAGGGAACTCTGGTGATCAAAAGCACCTTGTTTCTTGCCTTGTTTGGTTGAGTCTAGAACAGAAGAAAAGTCGCGTATGCTCTCTCCAAGCTTTGAGTGACTTTGGTGACCCAGAAACGACCCTAAAGTTCTTCCAATTTTTCATTTGTTTATTTTTTTGCATTGACTTGTGGGCGGGAGTTCATCGCCTCCTCATAAGTTATTTAGGGGTGCGTTGACTTGGGGTTTCATCTCCCAACATCGTACCAACTGCACTCCATAGTGGGGTATATAAATTGGGCACGTGATACTGGAATTGAATAGTGGTTGAGCGGTTAGTTTGACAATTTTAAGGAAAATCCGGATCAGTTCACGTTAAACATCGAACTTCACTAAGTAGTACATGACTGAAGTCGTTATGCAAAGGACTAGACCTTTGCATGACAAGTTAGCGAGTTTGAATTTTATTGACGTGATGCGCCCTTCTATTGGCCACACGTGGGACCATTTAGATCGTTTCAAAAATTGTAAATTTTAGTAAACTCCACTTTGCCTTGGAATATCTTGCCAAATGCCTAGTGCTTCGACACTCCAAGTCCCTTGCCACGTACCAATGCTTGAGTTATAGAGGGAGGCTTAAAAACCTTACCTACATGTGCTCTTTAATTTTTGGATTAGCATTTAATTCCTTTGGAGCATTAGTATATCGGGTGGAAGCTACACAAACCTTGTCAGTTTTAGGGTAGGACGTGCACTTAGGTGCTTTTTCTATTTCTTTTACACACCGCTTTGAACCAAGAGGTGTTATGTTGCCGAAATTGCTCAAAGCTTTTGCCTTGGAGATTTCAAAAACCACTTTTAACCACTTGTTCAAAAGAGCATCGTCACGTTGCTGATTTTATTCCAAAACACTTGCCTTGTTTAAAACAAGTTCAAAAACCATTCATACCTTTGTTTTCAAAATGCGTGGTTACGTTGCCCGTTTGAGTCTAGCCTATTTGACCTTTAGAAAATTAGAGTCTTTTATATCAAATTTGAAATTCAATCTTTCAAAATTTAGATCCTAAACTAATTAGGTTTATGCCAAAGCCTTGTCTAATCTCGACTTAGGTGGTTTACTTTTTACGTTTGGATTGTGCAACTTGGATCATTTTCTCATTTGGTTTAAAGACCGTTGCCCAGACTTAAGGGTGTTTCATTTTCATGTGCCTAGTTTGGAGTTCTTTGTGCCGAGTTCAAGAATGTCTTAGTTTCGTTTGCCAAGAGTCTTTTGTGAGCCAATTACCGAGTTTTGTGAGCTAATTACCGAGTTTTGTGAGCCAATTATCTTAGAATTACATTGATTTCAAGTTCTTGTTTCGACTGTCTTGTTTCCAAGTCTAGCTTTGTGACTTTTGACCAAAGACCAAACATTGTTTTTCGCGCTTTAGATCTAGTTTAGAAGTCTAGCTTTGTGACGTTTGACCAAAGACCTAACATCTTTTCCTTTCATTGTTAGACCTAGATCAAGATAGTTTCACCTTGTTCAAGCACTTTGCCAAAAATCGGTTTCACGTTTTTATTTTACCTTTGCCTTAGACCTAGAATAGACGTTTCACCTTTTGACCTCTTTTTAAGAGCCAAAGGTTGTTTGCCTTAGACCTCGTTTGTTTGCCACATTAGACATTTTTTCAAAAGACCTAGTCATAAATCCGAACATGCCTCGTTATACACGTATTGGAACCATGTATAATCTGGATTATGCGAACTTTGTCACTAGTGACCCCTTTGTTCAAGAACCTTATGGCGATGATGTAGTGTATGAGATGGATCCATATCCCTCTTATAATACCCCATATGTAGAAGAAGGGTAATACCCGCCAGTGTAAGACCTAGTTAACACACCTTATATAGGCCAAGAGCAAGAACAAACGATACAATACCTTGCTCAAATGTCACCTATCGTTGAACAGAGCCAACAACAACAACCCTACTATGTAACCACGCCAACAAGTTATGACTCATACTTGTTTGATCGTCACTTGCTAGAAAACAAAAATGAAATTCTAGGTAGGGTGATAGAAGTAGGAGCCAAATTATCGACAAACTCCCACATGAAAGTCTATCTAGCTTGATTAGAACACCTAACAACGTGCCTTGTGTCCAACAGTTTGAACATGCTTCAACTAGTTATAATCAAGCTCTAGTACTATAAACTAAACATGGCCTAAATACGCTTGCAAAAGGGAAGGTCCAGTTGATGACCAATTAGAACAAGTACAACAAGCGTATCAAACACACCTTAACCTATCTCAGAACTTCAATGCCATGGTTGTTTCAAACACGCCACTCATAGAGTTAGCTCCCCCAATAGGGGAACAAACTAATTCGTCGGGCTATGTAAATCAGAACAAAGACCCCTTTAGCCAAAGCATGTTGGTAGGAGACATGTACAATGTCCCAATTATGACAGAATAAATTGCAACTCCTATAGAAGACCTCACACAAAATATAGCGGATAACACACAAGCGCATCTCAATTTGAACCAAAGTGGGTCTAGTATACCTCAAAGCAACACACAACAGGTTCCTCTAACCAATACCTTGAGTGGCTTACGATAACAGGCAGCTTGTACGCCTAGGTCCCAAACACAACAAGCAACTTCCACTCCTCAACCAACTGCTTCCTCAACCACACAATAGGAGGCAAGTAGCCACAAACAGACCAACATTCTGCCCCAACAAGTGCAAAACACTACACCATCTCAACTGGTGGTAGCTAATGTTTTGCCAACTCAAGCACATACCAATATACCACGATCATTGCAAACATTGCCTAATCCACAACATGTTCATATTGGTAAACAAAGAGTGCCGGTTGGTCAACCACAAATACCAAACCTCCAACAAGTGCCCAATCAACAATAGGTGTTTACCCAACAACAAGGTCCCAACGTACAATAGATACCTATTAGGCAGCAATTGCCTTTTACCCAATGGGTACCTCACATACAACATGGATCTAACTTGCAACACCTTCAACAATAGGGCTTTAGCTAGCAACGGGTACCCTTTATACAACATGGTTCGACAAGACAAGTTCCTACCCAAACCCAACATGTGTAGTACATTCAACCTAACCAAATGCCTCTGTTGCAACTACAATTTGCGAATCAAAGCCATTTTGCCAACCCTAGCCAAAATGGTTATCCACAACAACGTATACTGTACCAACAATATAATCCTAATGCATGGATACATTTTCCAGGTCAGTCGACCAATCAAACGAACATTCCTCAATATGCCATTCCTTAATACCCCCGTCAAGGTAATCCACCTTTGACTCTACAACCCCAATCGCAACAGGCCATACCATCTAGCTTCTTAGCCCAAGAGTTGCAACAAATGAAGGATGTTATTCAAGCCATTCAAACTGGGAAGCAAACAAAGAAGTTCAAATTAGAAGAGATATGCTCATATCCATTTAATATGGATTACCTCCAAATACCTTTCCTCCAGGTTGTGAACTGCCCAAATTTGATAAATATAAGAGCAAAGGCGACCCAAAAGAGCATTTAAAAGAATTCTTTGTTGCTTGCCAATTGGTGGCCTACAGTGATATGTATTTGCTTCTCTTTCCTAGAAGTTTAGCTAGACAAGCTTTGGAATGGCTTCTTAAATTGCTGAAGAATTCTATGCCAGACTTCGATGACCTTACAGATAAGTTTGTACAACATTTCTCATATAATCTCGAACATGCGATTACAGTGGCAAATTTGTGTTAGGCAAAACAGAGAAACGGTGAAAGCTTTGTCGGTTATTTGCAACGATGGAGGGCACTTGTTAGCTAGTTTACTTACAATCTACCAAACAAACAATTGATCGCAATATTTAGTCGGAGTCTACATAGCGAGATATAATATCATCTTGAGTTGCAATGTGCTCACACTTTTGAAGAGGTTATTGAGAAAGGTATATAGATTGAAAAGGCCCTTGTCAACAAAGGGATTATTAAATTATCTTCTTTCAATCAAAACCAGAGCGAAAACCAACATCAAGGCCAACAACAAAACCAAAGCCATAATCAAAACCAAAACCCCAACCAAATACCAGCTTCAACGCCAGCTCAGGTTAATACTTTAGAAAGACCAAAAGCCTATAATTTCAACAAGAATGTTGTCGGTAATGGGGTCATTGAATCATGATATGCCCAAATGGTGAAAACACCGACTATTCATTTACCTCCGCCCATTCAACATCCATCGCCTCCATTCATTTAGCTTAGACCTCTGCAAAATCCTTCACAGTTACAAACACCTCCTCCAAGGAGAAGACCACCCATAGCAAGAGCATTCAGTGACATCGGAGAACTCGTTGAGTTCATATTCCGCAAGTTGGTTCAAGCCAATATGATTAGCTGGTCTGTGCCAAAGCCTTTTCCTGAAGGAATTCATTTTCCCGACTAGTACACAAAGTATGAGTTTTGTGAGTACCATGGCGTTAAGAGACTCTCTATACACTATTGCATACAGTTGAGACACTTGATTGAGAACATGCTTGAAAATGGAGAGATAGAACGGGATAACCATGTCTCTACATCTAATCGTGACATGGGTATATATCAAAACCCCTTTCCTCAACACCACAAACAACAACAACAACAACGACAAAGAACACCACCTCAACAACAACAATGTCATAACAACAATCGAAACAAAACGGTTGGAACCAAGGTCAAATTGATCTGTCAAACCAAGGAGGTCTTCATGTCGTTGCATATACTTACAATGATGTTGTAGGACATGTTGCAGGAGGTCAAATTGCCACCATTTCCATTAACCCTCGACCAAATACCGATCAACCTAGACTAGTGCCTAATAATGCCTACCAACCTACCTATGCCGGTAATCCTTCTTTGGACCATGTTAGCAGCCAAGCTCAACACCACCCAAGAATTACCATTTTAGGCCCTTTGACCTCTTCATTCAGTTATAGAGGCCCAGTACCTGATCGATATTGCGCAATTGCAACTCGACGAGCCAAGGTTACTATCAAAGGCCCACAACCTTCTTGCACGAATGAACCCGCCCAAGCCTCCATGCCAATAAAGAACAAGCCAATTTCCAATACCAAAGAGAAAACTTGTGACATTGTGGAGCAACTACAAAAGACAACTGCACAAATAGCCAACAACTTACCTTTGATTAAAACGATATGTCATCCTGGGCCCATTGCATAACAACCCTTTGTACGACGAGGTTGGTATAACTTTACATATGGTTAAACATGTCCTTGTAGACAATGGTTTAGGCCTAAACATTGTGTCTCTAAAGTTAGTGAACCATTTTGGATACATTGCGGCTGATCTTCACCCAGATACCATTGTCATCGAAGCATATGATGAGGAACGGGAATCACAAGTAACCATCCGTTTCCCAGTGGTTGTTGGGCCTTTGACACACGGTACCCTTTGCCATGTTCTAGACCTGGAGTTATCATACAACTTGCTCTTGGGCCGACCATGGATTCATGAAATCCAGGCCATACCTTCCACGTTGCATCAATGTATTAAATTTCTCCATTCATGGATGGAAGTAACTATATCAGCTGATCTCTAGCCTTACTAGTTTTGCAAACATCTTGAGGCGGAGTACAAGAGTTACAATTATCATTTTGGCTTGAATCTTATGCCTAAAACTGACGGAGCAAACGGTGATAAAGCAAAAGCCATTGAATCAGAACCCAAAGCCAATTACATCGACCCTGAAAGCCTAGCTTCAACTTCTTCTGCACCTCCACTAGAGATATCTAACCATTTTTACATATCTGACAAAGGTATGGGAGAGTACAGTTTTCATCACTCCTTTCATATAGCCAAATTGCTTCAGAACCCAAAAGCCTATGGGAGACCCAAAGCCAAGACTACATGCATGGAATGGCGCGCTAAGGGGAAATTTCATGTCACTCAACTCTCGTTTTTAAATTGGTCTTTGGCCTAGAACAAGAACCTTTGGCCGAAGATGATTCATGGCTCTATAATGATAATCTAGCTAATTGTTATCAAAGTGCCAAGTATCCCATCCCTAATTGGATTATGGAGAACTAAGCTTATGAAGGTAGAGGCCTGGGGTCACATCAACAAGGAACAATTGAGCCAATTTCCATGACCAAGTACAAAGGAACTCATGGTATTGGATTTAAACCGCCTGGGGGTGACCCCACATACCATTCGAGTTCCTATGCCAACGACTAGCAAGGATGATGCCGACAACGACGTAGGGTCCAATTTTTGCATCTATGATGACTTTGCTGTTTGTACCATTAATCTTGTCATTCGCTCTTCACCACTTACCCTTTCTCACCCCCAACTGATAGACTGGGACCAACAAGAGTCGACAATGCCACTTGATGAGTTCGAGAACGACGAGGCCATTTGCAACTTTTTGGGTTTGAGGGATCATATTCCTCTAGGAGATCACCAACATGGTTCTTCTATTAGATTGGATCCTGTTGCCTATTTCGGAGAGCGGGTGAACTTCCTTGGCAAAAGGAAAAAAAGAAAATCAAACATTGAGGTCTAAAAGTGAAAACCTCTTTGAGGCGCTTTCATACCAAGGAAAAAAGTAAAGAAAAAGGCAAGTCGCTTGGTGAAAACTTGTTTTAGGAGCCATTAGATGGGGATGTTCACCCCTCTTCACATGAAGCGCACGAGACCACCAGTCCAAGGCTTATGTATGGATCCGAAATCAGTACTGAAGAGCGACCAACTTTTAAGCCGATTGTATAGGAGTGCGTAGAGTTATTTGTTAGATGGCCTTTAACACCGTTGGGTCATTTTGACTCATATAGTATTTGGGAGAATTAGACAAACCAATCCAACCAGAAGACTACAACATTGCCAACTAGTTTACATCTTTGCCAACTCTTTTAGAAGATGGTTCTACACTCCTTGTGGAGAACACTTATGAGGTCAACATTTGGACTCCAAAGGACCCAAAATGGATTAAATTAGGCACGTCCTTGACTGAGGAGGGACGTGAAGTCTTTACAGCCCTTTTGAGGGAATTTGTTGATATATTTGCATGGGCCTATTCAAATATGTCAGGGTTGGGCCTCACCTTTGGCGTATACCATCTTGTTGTACACCCTGATGCCAAATCAGTTAAGCAAAAGCTGAGAAAAATGCATCTTGAATTGTTGTATTAGTCAAGAAAGAGTTGGAGAAACTCTTAGACGCAAGATGCATTCAACCAATTGATTATTTAGAATGGATTCTCAATATAGTACCAGTCAATAAGAAGCCAGAGGGTATCGGATTGTGCATTGATTTTTGGGATATTAACAAAGCATGCCCAGATGATGACTTTCCTCAACCAAACATTGACATGATTGTTGATTCCACAACCGGCTAGGAAATGCTTTCCCTTATGAATGGTTTTTCAAGATACAACCAAATTAATGTTGCACTAGAGGACCAACACAAGACAACATTCATCACTCAGTGGGGAATGTTTTGTTATCAGGGGATGCCATTTGGACTCAAAAATGCAGGAGCAACTTACCAACGAGCCATGATGGTGATTTTTCATGATATGATGCATGACATTGTTGAGGACTATGTTGATGATATCTTAGGTAAATCTAAGCCTTGAGCCAACCATTTAGCCATACTTCAAAGAATTTCTAAGAGTACAATGTTAGGCTCAACTGCAAAAAGTGTGTATTTGGTGTAACTTCTTGGAAATTGTTAGGTTTTATTGTCTCTCATCAAGGCATTGAAGTTGATCCTGCCAAGGTTCGGGCCATAACCGAGATGTCATCATCATCTACCTTGAAGCAGCTCCACAGTTTACAGGGCAAAATACAGTCAATTCGACGTTTCATTTCATAGCTGGCCGACAAATGCCATCCATTTACACACTTGCTGAAGAAGGGCACCACTTTCTCATGGAATGAAGATTGCCAAAAAACATGACCATCTCAAAGAATATTTGGCCAATTCGCCAGTTTTACTACCTCGTACGCCGAACAAGCCATTGTTACTTTATTTGTCAGTGACTGAGAATGCCCTAGGGGCACTTTTGGCACAACATGATGAACATGGTAGAGAGCATGCCATCTACTACCTAAACAGAACATTGGTTGAGTATGGACACAATTATACGCCGATCGAGAAAGCTTGTTTAGCTATGGTTTTGACAGCCCAAAAGTTGCGTCACTACATGCTGAATAATAAAACACTTGTAATTGCCAAAGTAGATCCGCTCGACTATCTACTATCTAAAACAACTTTACAGGGCTGCATGGCAAAATGGATCATGCTCTTGAACAAATGAGACAGATTACGTTAATCAAAAAGCCATTAAGGGACATGTACTCACATATCAGCTTTGGGTTTCCAGAGGAATCCATCATGACCACAACAGAAGCATCTCCGAAAGCAAAACAATGGACAATGTACTTTGATGGTTCCTTCACAACACATGGATCAGGTGCCGGCATATTGTTTATAATGTCGCAAGGGTATCAATATTATTCCCAAGGCTTTTCGCATTGGTTTTTTATGTACTAATAGTATGGCCGGATATGAAGCACTCATCGCAGGGCTTCACCAAGCAATACAATGGAATATCCAACATTAGTTGGTTCACGACGATAAACAACTTATAATCAATCATGTTATAAACCAATACTAGACGAAGGACGAGAAGTTGGTACCTTATAGAGGTATCATTGACACTCCTAAGCAACAAATTGCCAATCTTTAGTTTGAAAGGATACCTAGGCCCAGTAACAGAATCGCTGATGCATGGCTACAATTGGCTCTATGATTCAGATTATGGACAAAGCCATAGACTATTAGTTTCTTGTGGAACATCTCCTAGCACCGACGCATGAACAAGTAGCTGTCGAAATGGTTTGCGATATTGTTGGTCCCACGTCTACTTGGTATTCAGAAATATATGATTATTTCCACGACGAAATCATTCCCCCAGACCTTTCCTGTAAAAGACAAAGCCTTCATTCATAAAGCCTCCCATTACACCTTACCTGGACCTATCGTATATTGTAGAAGCTATGATGGAACCTTGCTTCATTGTTTTTCTTTGGTAGAATCTGGATTAGCATTGAGGGAAGTTCACGAAATACTGTGTGCGGCCCACAACAGTAGGGCCATTCTTGCCAAGAAATTATTGCGTACTGGTTATTATTGGTTGACTATGGAAATTGACGCAACTGTCTATGTGAAAAAGTGTGTGAAGTGTCAGAAGTATGCTAATTTGATCCATGTTGCAGCCAAAACGCTTAAACCACTGACAACACCATGGTCATTCTTAATGTGGGGACTTGACCTCATAGGCAAGATAAATCCTACATCCTCATATGGCCACAAACATGTCCTTACTGCTACAAACTAATTCACTAAATGGGTGGAAGCTATTCCTCTCACTTACATGATTGGTAAGCAGATTTCCAAATTTATCTTTAACCATCTCATTTGCCGCTATGGTATCCCCTCCAACATTATATTTGATAATAGTAGTTCATTTAAAAACAAAGATGTAAAAACTCTTTGTGCCCAATACCGTATCAAAAAACATTTTTCCACTGACTATTCTCTACAAGGTAATGGCCAAGCTGAGACGTCTAACAAAACCATTGTAAATATCCTCAAGAAGATTGTCAATGACACTGGTCGTAATTGACACTTGCAGCTGATGAATGCCCTCTAGGCCTATCGTACCACTTTCCTTACTCCAACATGAGCTACCCAATATTCCCTTGTTTAAGGCATTGAGGCCATTCTACCTGTTGAGGTCGAGTTGCCTTCTCTCTGCATTTCATTGCAGCACATCATTGATGATGAATACAAAGTAGTTCGTTTGCAAGAGCTAGATTTACTAGATGGAAAGCGCATGACCGCATTGAATAACCTCCAAGCGTACAAGAACAAATTATGGGGCCAATACAATCGATGCGTCAAACATAGAGAATTCAAGCTTGGTGATCTGGTACTAAAATAAAATTAAAAAAAACATCAATGCTGAGACCAAAAAGAAAGGAAAGTTTCAACCTACATGGTTAGGACCTTATGTGGTTATTGCTAACTATGATTCTGGAGCATACAGACTAACCATGCCAGAAGGAAACGAACTTGACGAATCGATGAATATAATGCAACTTTAAACATTTTTACGCTTGAGGGACTTGAACTATTGTCTACACGGATCATTTAAGTTATGCCATAATATACCCATTCTTCGTACCATACCCATATCCCTTTCCCACCATACCTTAGCGTATTTGACCGCCAATTCTTTTCACCTATTCCATATCACTTTTGGCCTTGGTTTCAATTCATTTGTACTTCAAGCACTTTCAGTGGTTGATATTAGATGCAGTTCCAGTAGTTGATTCAGATTCAAAATTTTGAAGGCATTCATTGAATGTCAGTAAATGAAAACAATATGACAATGGTCCTGGCAATTGCATCCTTCATTTGTTGTTACGCTCTATTTCATTACTCGTGCTACTAATTATAACCCCCTTTGGGCAAATTAGTATCACCGATCTTTGCCGTTGTTTCCTATAGCCTAGGAACAACCCCTTTACCGTGCATTGTCGCATCATTGTCCCATACATTGCCATTTGCCTATTCATGAACTTGTTACTTAGTTGGATGCCTCGCTGTGGGGGGAACTACAGTGGCTTGAGGTCCATTTGGATTATGTAGGCAATGCTCAATATTTTTTGAGGTCAGCTTGACCATCCTTGTTTGAACGCTCTCGTTGTTTTGCGAGCTATTAAAGCTTGAAATGCTCTCGCTGTTTTGTGAGCACCTAAAGCCACACTCTCGTAGTTTTGCGAGCGGTATTTGGTCAATCTCTAATGAGTTAAGATACCCAAAAAATTCAAAAAATATTCACAACGTTTCAAAACTCCTAAACTTTTGAAAAGACCTAGGAAAATTCTAAAAATCACAAAATCATGAAAATTGGCTTAGAATTTTCATGAGAGATATAAAGCCTCCAAAAATTTTCTAGGATGGACTATCTTATCTATCTAGCTTCATTTCTAGATCACTTTGCCATTTCCCTCTCATTTCTAAGATAACTACATCAGCCTGAGGTCCACACAGACTATGTAGGTGCACTGGGATACATGGGGTATCTCAGGTTAGCTCAGCTACCACTTCTTCATCACTTTGTTGCCTTTTGGCACTTCTTTTTGTCTCCTTTGCCTTAAGGATTTTGTGGTCTTATAGCTATTTCACAAGTAATCACTTGTCCTTTAGTTTCCCTATCCTTATTGTTTTCGTACCAATCTTAGCCATACGCTCTCGCCGTTTTTTGAGTTGCTTTTGTGAGCATTATGCATTTGACTTTGATGCACTATTGAACACTTGGCTTTTCCAACGCTCTCGCCATTTTGTGAGCAACCTCAGACAATCCTCTTGCTATTTTGCGAGCAACCTTAGCCAATGCTCTTGTTGTTTTGCGAGCAACCTTAGTCAACACTCTAGTTGCTTTGCGAGTTCATTCTCATGATGTAGTGAACACTATGAATTATCAATTCGGTTCATTAGTGGATACTCGTGTTTCATCTTTCTGTGTAGTTTTAGTCAAAACCCACACTTTTGCAATTTCGTGAGTTTCTTGTACTTGACGCTTTTTTGATTGTGAGCATCACCTCCTCTTTACACTACACACTCGCCATTTTGCAAGACCATTCCCATATTGCTTTGTAATCGTCTTCTTTTTGTTATCATTAATTTTCTTCTATTCCATATCTTGGGAGAATTATATTTGGCCTGAAGTTCACGTTGGACTTTTTATCCATGGGACTATGTAGACAACATCCACTTGCCTAGTTCATTTGGAGTCAGCTCGGCTACTTCTTGCTATATATTCTATTCCCCCTATTTGTTTTTTGTGTCGTTGTCCCCTATAGCCTAGGGGCAACGTTTGCCGTCTTCCTTGTGTCGTTGCTCCCTATAGCCCAGGGGCAACCTTTTGCCATCGTACCCTTTGTCGTTGTTCCTTATAGCATAAGGGCAACCTTGTGTCATTTGTTCTTGTGTTGTTTTACTTGTGTCGTTGCTATCTAGCCTAGGGACAACCCTATAGCCAAGCGTAACTCCTCTATTACACATGCATGAAGAATTTCACTAGCTCACCATTTTCGTGTATTTATTTGTTTCTAACATTGTCACTAACTAGATTGTAAATTGTTGTTTGTTTTAGTTTAGTTTGTTTATTACCTTTGGGTGTCTTAGAATAGTTTGTTTATTGAATTCTTTGTTGCCTTTGTTTGGTTTGTTTATACATTTTTCCTTAACTTAGGTTATCTATTGCTCTTGCTTGAACTTAATTGTTTATTTTGTTTTCTTTTCTTGTAGTTGGTTGATTAACTATTTTAGTTTGTTTGTTTGTTTATTTGTTTGGTTTGTTTGTTTTGTTTATTTGTTTATTGTTTGTTTGGTTAGTTGTTTTGTTTGTTTGTTTTTAGTACCTTGTTGCCTTTTTTCTTTGATTGTTTTTTTCTTGGTTGCTGTAGGTCTATTACATTTTATTTTACACTTGAGTCTTGATTAATCATATCTTGTACTTAGGTTGTGAATATTTGTATATAGTCCTACACTTAGTTTATTTGTCTTATATTTTACACTTAGGATTTGATTGTTCATATCTTATTCCTAGGTTGTTTATATTTGCATCTAAACTAAGTTTTCCATGCTTAGGATATATATTGTTATTATATTTGTTCATAATTATGATGTATCATATCACAAGTTACAACAAAAATCAGGTCAATACAATTATCAATCAATGCAGTGGGCAGTACTTCTCCTTGAGGCAAATTGCAAACACAGTCCAAACCCATGAGTAAATTAGATTAATATGATTATATTGTGTTAATACAAATGTGCATCTCTGAATAAACATATATATGAGCCACACAACATAAGCAAATACAATAGTACATCTCATATACATGGCAATACAATAAATGAAAGAGCATACATGATTAAATGAAAATAAACATCCACAATGCTAAACATGAGCTAAGCATGAGTCAAGCATGAGATCAACATGATAATAACAGACCTCTAAGGACCTAATATGAATGTCAATGAATCTCGCAATAATGTCATATACATCGAGAATATATACATATCATGTTGTCAAAAATACAACAATATGCCAAAGAGCTATCGCAAATCAGCTCTGACTCTGTGTCCATAGGTCCTATAGCAGGAGGTGGGCTTGGTGGTCCTGGTGGTGTAGGTGGACGTGGCTGCTGCACTGACTGGTCTAAGGCTGTTGTCCCATATGTCTTGGTCCTGGACCGACTTGATCTGCTACCAATCCTCTGCACGTCCCATACCTCAAATGTGGCAATCTGCTGATCTCTAGGGACGGTGGTCTCATATGCCTGATGATAATAGGATGCCTCATCCTTAGCTCGAAAGCTTTCAAGTATCCTCTGTGAGAATCTTGCTTGTGTGCTAGCTCTCCGAGCCTCATCCCGCTCATGTCGAAGACTTTGTACATCTGCCAAGGCCTAGTCCCTATTTGCAATACCTTGATCGCTCTCTACCTGTATCTGTGCTTGTACTTGCACCATCTGTGCCACCTTTGCCTTCAGTCGGGTAATCTCTGACTGAAGGGAAGTCATGTCCTCATCCTTGATATCTAGCGTAGCCAACAGCTAGCCCACTCTACTCTCCAAGCCCTAGATCTTGCCTACCTTGGCTACTATCTCCTCCAGAGTGACACTGTCCCTCGTCGCTTTAGTAGTACTTGACGGCCCTGCCTGGCCTGGAACAAAAGACCCTGCTATCCCTGTAGTGCTAGGATCCACCTACATCATGGCCCGAGTGTCATTCTCTCCATCATCCCCTCCACTATCTCGTCCATTATCTCCATCATCATCATCATCCCCACCACTACTATGCTAGTTGCTATCGCTATCGCTAGCCCCACTGCTAGTCTCGGCCTTAGCGTCACCAATGTCCATCGGCCCTTGACCTTGTGCTTGTCCACATCCCTGACTTGGAACAATAAGTCTCAATGGGCACACATGTACCCACCAGTGTATATACTCTAGTGCGACCCCCGCGTCTGCTAGACCCCCTACATAAACCCATCCCACTCGTGGAACACTCCCTTAGCTAGCCACAACTATACTCCTTGGAATCATCAGGGTGGCATGGCTAATCTCTCTAGTTGAATGAGTGAACCACCTGGGATCCTTTGGAACATCTTGTACCATGCCGAACTGTTGTAATACTTGATCTACTCTGTACTCCTCAATAATGTGAGACTGCCCCCTGTAATGAAATGTTTGGATGTCAAAAATGTTGTGTGCCAGGTATCTTGAGGCTAGTGGCACTGATAAAGAATATAAGGTCGCCATATGAAGAACTGAGGTGTCAACTCGTTGAACATGTATTGGTAAAAATTAATCTCCCCACAATGTCCTCAGTGTCTTGCGCTTGTTTGTATCCAACCATATGCCAATGGCTCCTGTGGGTCCCTGACCTGTCTCTGGCCCACTGGGTGCTTTATGGATGTGCTTCCAAGCCCAAACCATGAGTAGAGTGGAAGCCCCAATGCTCCAACCTCCTCAATAGACCATCATATGCAAATACTTGTATAGTTGAGCCAATATTGTGGGCCCCCATGCAAATCTCGTAGCCTCATCCATCATGCTACGAAGCACTCCTAGGCCCATATGGAAGAAATGAGCTGCTCTTGTCAGACAACAATATGTCACTAACAATAGCCATTAGAACAACTATCTCCTTATCGATCAATATTGGTGGTGAAGGATCCCTAAGGGCTAAGTAGTCAGGTCGCAAATCTATATAAGTCTCCAATAGATCAATATCAACCTTCCCATGCACCATGAGAATATCCCGAAAACTAGTCAAGGTATCTAGCATCGCCTGTTGTCGTGTTGGATTTGTCCAGAATAGCCTACGGCCTCTCATCATTAGCTTGAAGATCCACCAGGTATCCTCAAGTGTAACGGTGGCCTCCTCAGTTGGCAAGTGAAAAGTCGAAGTCTTAGAGTGCCATCGCTCTGCCAAGGCACTCAGGGATGCTCGATTTGCGCAAATCACTGGCATCCGTGCCATGTCATATAAGTCCAGGGCCTACAAAAATGCTACCAACTCCACTGTCCATATACGTGGTGTCTGTAAACAATGGGAACGTCGCTCCCGTGTTGTTAATACCTCGAGCTGCTTCTGCAATCACAAATAAATTAACATTAGATCATATCTATGTTGTTGTCTAGCCTATGCCTACCCTATCTCAGGTCTATTTGCCCCTCTCCTAGAGGTTGGACCACTTTGGGTCCCTAAATTCAAATATTTTGCCTTTTATGGCGATGTTGCCGTTTTTCCAAACGACAAAGTTGCTGTTTTGGCATTTTCTACCATTTTTGGGCGAAATTGCCATTTTTGTTTTTTACAAAAACGATGAATTCACCTAAAAATGGACAAAATTGCTGTTTTGGCATTTTTTCATTGTTTTAAAGCGATATTGCCATTTTTTGAAACAATGACTTCTTACGAAATCGTTGATTTTCTTCGCAAAGCCGTCGTTTTCTCTTCCACGAAAACGATGACTTCATATGAAGTCGCTGATTTTCATTGCAAAGCCGTTGTTTTCCCTTCCACAAATACGATGACTTTGCAAGTTTTCATCTTAAACCTTGTAATAAATGAACAATAAATGCATTAAATGGCTAGGGTGAGATCACTTACTAGAGGCTCGTCGTGTGGAGGTCGCCCATGCTCCCTCACCTGGTCACTAACATGTCTCCATCCTCCACGTGCCATTTCTCGTCGATAACTTTTGCAAAAAACCAGAGCTCCAATTTGCAAAGGGCTAGAGTGAAAATGAATCATTTTCACCCCATGGGGTGAATATATAGCATGAAAATTCGAATTGTACCCCTCCTAGTGCCTAAGGTTCCTTTCTCTTGCTCGAGGATGTTTATTTTTTGCCTTGGTCCGTTTTGCATACTGTTTGATCCTACGTTCCTTATTTCTTGGCTGCTTTATCCCCTGACCATTTTATTGGCCCTCTTTCGAGACCCATTTAACAACATTATTTTTTATACCTATACCACGTGTTAATTCGAACGTGCATCTTCGTACTCACACTTAGGCTAGAATCATGTTGTTATTCTTTGCCAGTGCGTCGTAGATCTAATTTACGAGTTTCTTGCATAAGCTCCCTTTGCCAATTTGCCTAGACGCGGCAAATTCTTTTTCGATCGATCAACAATCTATTTTGCCTTCCTAAGGCAAACTCGTTTTCAATCACACGATCCAAACATGCTAATGATTATAACCATCGTTGTGCAAATCATTATTTTTTGACTTATTTGCCCTACTACCTTAGGATAAATCATTAAATTTAGACCTATTTGTCTTGCTGGTGTTAAGCATGAAATATATTGAGAGGGGGGGGTGAATCAGTCTATTATATATCTTTTTACTTAATCTGATTTCTTTTCTTTAACCACTTAATCAAACATTCAAGATATGCAATAAAACTGAAACAATAATTTGCACCACACAAGAGAGAGAGAGACTAGATTTTTACGTGGAAACTCAAAGTGGAAAAAACCACGAAGAACAATCTCAAGTATATGAATGAGCACCAACTCAAAATACAAAGTTCGCAAGCACTAGCTTGCAAGAGCATCAACCCTTTTGCCGAGCACTAACACAACTATTTGTGAGAACCAACCCACAGTAGCACCAACCCCTCTTGTGTATAAAACACAACTATCTCTCAATGTTGCTTACTCAACAAATGATAAAACTGTACAATATCTCTTGCTTTTTTCTCTTCGAAAACAAATACAAACCATGCACTCTCTTGCATTTTACAAATGGCTTCTTAAGCCTTTATTTATAGCTTTCCAAATGACCTTTGGCATTCACCCTTTGTGACCTTTCAATCCTCATAGCAAATGGCGTCAAATTTGCATGATCTTTCGTATCTTTGTATTTGAAAAGTCATATGGTGACCTTTCATAAGCAAAAATGTCTTTTCCTCTATTGTCTTTATTTTGGTGACTTTTCGTATTCCTCAAAGTGTCCCTTCATGAAAAAATACGCCATACCTCTTTTGTATTCACATGGTGACTCTTGAAATTCTTCAAGATGACTCTTAATGAAAAAATGTGTCCGATTCCTCTTTCGTCTTTTATCCCGTGACTCTTTGACTTTTCCATAGGCCTTCTTTTGACTTATATGCAATCAAAAATATATTCATTAATATTAACACACATTAACCAAGATATGAATATTAAAAACACAATTAAATGCAATGGAGTCTTTATCACCAATAATGCTAGACCTTTGACATCAATGACAATATTTTCAACAATCTCCCCCATTGTCATTGATGGCAACCTCAAAACTGCCACATCTTGAAACCTGCACATACTGTCATCTGAAAAAAACATATAGTGACTCCCCTTTACTGTAGCAAACTGTCCCTGTTCCTTGTACTTGTTTATACCCCTGTACTTGTTATTCTCTCCTTTTGACATCAATGGCAAATGGACTACCTGGAGCTAACACTTAGCTCCCCCTCAACTGATGTTGAACCTGAATGGCAAGAAGTATAATAAATTACTCCCAACTTCTTTCACAGATACTCAAATGTGTTTTTTGATAGTGCCTTTGTGAAAATATCTGCAATCTGTTTTGTAGTACTGATATACTCCATCTTAACCTGTTGATCTGCAACTTGCTCTCTCAAGAAGTGATATCTAATGGGAATTTGTTTTATTCTTAAATACATCATTGGATTCTTTAAAATATTAATAGCATGTGTTATCACAAAAAATAGAAATAGGTTCATATTTTACCTTGATATCTTCCAAAGTTTGCTTTATCCAAAGCATTTGGTACAACACAATACCGTTGCAATATATTCTGCATCAGTTGTAGAACGAGATACTGAATTCTGCTTCTTGCTTAACCATGATACTAAGCTATCACCAAGGAAAAAAGCTCCTCCACTTGTACTCTCTCTGTCATCCAAGCAATCTGTCCAATTTGAATCTGTATAAGCAATCAAAGTGAAATCTCTCCCTGTGGGATACCACAATCCGTAATCCAATGTCCCCTTGATATATTTGAATATTCTCTTTACCAATTGAACATGACCGTCTTTTGGCGCTGACTGATATCTTGCAACCATACCTACTGCATGCATGATGTCTGGCCTCGATGTTGTTAAATATAAAAGACTACCAATTATAGATCTATACAAAGATTGATATGTAATAGGTGAATCTTCATCCTTGCTCACTTTATTTTCAGTACACATTGGTGTGCCAAGTGGTGCACAATCTTCAAAACCAAATTTTTTCAACATTTCTTTGGCATATTTACTTTGAAATATGAAAATTCCTTTATCTGACTGAAACATTTGCAATTCTAAGAAAAATGACAATTCTCCAAGCATAGATATCTCAAATTCTTTTTGCATATTATCAGAAAATTCTTGTCATCTTTTCAATATTTTCTCCAAAAATGATATCTACATATACCACAACAATCAATTGATGCTCATTTTCTGTTTTGATGTAGAGATTATTATCAGCAAATCCTCTCTTGAAATTTTGATCGTGCAGGGACTTATCAAGTCTTGCATACCAAGCTCTGGGAGTTTGTTTTAATCCATACAATGCGTTTTTCAATTTGCATACATTGCTACTAATATTTGAGAGAATAAATCCCCCAGGTTGCTTAATGTAGACCTCTTCTTTTAGATTTCCGTTCAGAAAGACAGATTTGACATCCATTTGAAACATTTTAAAATTTTTAAACATTGTATATGCAATAAATATTCTAATAGCCTCTAACCTTGCCACTAGTGCAAAAGTTTTTTCAAAATCTATTCCCTCAATCTGAGCATATCTTTTACATACTAATTTTGTTTTATTTTTGGTCATTTCTCCATTTTCATTCAACTTATTTCTATAAACCCATTTTGTTCTTATTACATTGTGATCTTTTGGTCTAAGCACTAATTTTCAAGTATCATTATTTTTTATTTGATTTAATTCTTCATCCATAGTCTTAACCCAATGCTTATCATGTCTAACTTTTGAAAAAGTTTTAAGTTGAATTTTGGATAACAAAAAGAAATTAACTTGCTCAGAATCACTTACCATCATTTTTCTTATGCGAATTCCTCTATTTATGTCTCCGGTGATGTCACTTTCATTATGATTTCTCTGAGCATGTTTGGATGGAGTTTTGGTGTCTTTTTTCTCCTTCTCATCTTCATCTGATTCTTCAATGATTTCAGTCTATTGGATCATTGATTCTTTGTGTTTCATGTTCTTCTATCCTGAGACTTGCACTTTCAACAATTTTTTTTGTTCTTTTGTTATAACATTTAAGCTTTACTTTTGCAAGAATAACCAAGAAATATACCTTCATTTGCTCTGGATTCAAACTTATCAAGTTTTTCATCTGTTCTTTTTATGAAGCATCTACGGTTGAAAACTCTGAAATAATCAACTGTTGTTGGTTTGTATTTTCATAGCTCATAAGGAGTCTTGTCACTATTGACTCTCAATAATGCTCTATTCTGAATATGCACTGCAACAATTGCCTCTTTTGAATATTTATCTACTATCTTGGATTCATTTAACATTGTCCTCGCTATCTCCTGAACTATTCTATTTTTTCATTCAACTACTCCATTTTGTTGTGGAGTTCTGGTTACTGAATAATGTCTCTTTATTCCATGGTTTTCATAAAACTCAATAAATTGATTTGACATGAATTCTTCTCCTCTTTTGTGATCTTAGACATTTAATCTTCAAACTGGTTTCATTCTTAACTAATGCTTTGAATGCTTTGAAATCTTTGAAAGCTTTCAACTTTTTTTTAAAAACATTACTCAAGTTATGCGTGAAAAATCATCAATAAGCAACATGAAATATTTTTCACCTTGAGTACTTTGAGTTCTCATAAGTCCACACAGATCAATGTGAACAAGCTCTAACATCCGAGTGGTTGAGTACTCTTTTGTTTTGAACCGCCTTCTAGCCTGCTTCCCATGCTGACAAGGTTTACAAAGCGTGTCGGATGTCTTTGTAATATTTGGAAGATTTTTGACTGCTTGCTTTTTGTTGATGTTGACAAGATTGTCAAAATTTATGTGCCCCATTCTCGTGTCATAGCTAACTTTATTCAATCTGACTTAAACATCTATGACCTTTGATGTCTGATAGCATATACAAATTATTCTCTATTTTTTGAGCATCTACAACCAATACATCTGAATCTTTTCTTCTAATTTCACAACTTTCTGCATAAAACTTTAGTGTGTGTACCTGATCACACATTTGACTTATACTCAAAAGATTATGTTTAAGATCTTTTACATACAAAACATTTCAGTTTTAGTTCTACCATTATCCAAACTTAAGTGTACTTTTTTTAGCAATTCTGGCATTAATATTGTCTCCGAGTTTCACTATGCCACCATTGATCTTCTTCAAGGTTATGAACTTGCTCTTGTTTTCTGTCATGTGCCTCGAACATCCACTGTCAATGAACCATGGCTTTTCTTCATTTCTTGCATGCAAAGCTGTCTGCACCAACATAGATTTTTCAAGTTGTTTCTTTTGCCATGAATTTGTCTGAACTTTCTTCTTGATGAATAGAGCCTTAAAACTCTGGTCCTTGATTGACTCGAACATGCTTTTACAGTACTGAGCTATGTGTCCGAAATTGTTGCACTTGTAACATATTATGACCTCTTCATTAAACCCTGATCGAGGAGCAAAAGAGTTGTGGCTTCCGCTTGACTCTATGAATTTTCTTCTCCTTATTTTTGAAATTGTTAGCCCTTTTTCGACATTTTATTTTTTTATGACCATATCCATTACAATAAAAACAGTAATCATAAAAATATGACCCATTTGTGTATCTATGACTTGATTGCTTTTTGTAGCTCTGTTCCCTCCAACGTTCTTTGTTTGAGATGTCCTCTGTATTCTTAACTTTTTTCTTTTTTATTTATTCGTTTGTAAGAGCTTCAGCATAGCTTTTTTTTTCTGTCTGTGAAAATAGTGACCTCCTCTTTCTCTTTTTCAAATTTGATACCTGTCTTATCTGAGATTGATATTTGATTTTTTAATATCTTATTTAATATATTAATATTATTCTCAAATTTTGAATCATTCGCTACTCTATCATTGATTGCATTATTTATTTTCTCAAGATCTGTTTTTAAAGAAGCAATTTTAATAACATACCTTTCACATTCTTACTATTTTCAACTGTGCTGTTAGGTTTTCTTCGTTCTTTTTGGCTTCTTCAAAGTGTGCTTTTAGATCTTCAATTTTTTCTTGACTCATTTTTATTTTTCTCAATCTGGAGCTTTAATCTTCGATTCTTCTTTTCAAGAGCTTTTAAGTTTTCTAAGGCACAAATGAGTTCTCCTTCCAGATTCACTTCGGCTTCATCCTGTTTTTTTGATCATCTGTACTTTTGTTTGCGGAGGCATCTTCATGTATGGCCATGAGTAAAATCTTTTCTTCTTCTGAATCACTGACTTCACTATCTTCTGCTGAGCTAGGATCTTTAGAATACAAACTTTTCTTTTTGAATCCCTTCTTGAATTTACCTTTGAAATTCTTTTTGTATGTAGACTTTCTTTTTTCATTATCATTACCCTTATTTGGGCATTTTGTTGCAAAATGTCCAATCTTTTCACAATTAAAACATTAAAAGGTAATTTTTTTGATATTTATCTGTCTTTTTTTGGCTTGCGAATGAATAGAGCTCCGTTCTCATCTTTATCATCGTTAGAATTATCACTTGATTCTTGAATCTTAGCCTTCTATTTCTTTGATGTCTTAAGAGCAACTTCTCTCTTTGAGGGTTTATCTTGTTCAGTCTGCATTTCATATGCTGTAAGAATACCCTGAAGCTCATCCATCTTTAGCTTGGCTAAATTCTTCATCTCTTCAATTGCCAAAATTTTTGCATCATATCTCAATGGTAGAGATCTCAAAACTTTTTGAACCACAGTTGATTCTTCTAAATTTTCTCCAAGACCTTGAATCTGATTAACTACTTGATCAATCCGTAAAAGATAACTTGCTATATTTTCTTCTTCTATTTTCAAACTCTCAAACTGTCTTCTGAAAGTTTGAAGCTTAGCTTGTTGAACCTTTCCATCACCTTTGTAAATATTTTCAAGCTTACCCAAGTTTCATGAATAGATTTACATTGCATAACTTTTAACAAATTTTGATTCACATAAACCACATAAAATAACATTTAAAGCTTTAGCATTATTTTCAGTTGTCTTGTTTTTTACCGGAGTAGTTACAAGTGTTTGTAGCTCTTCATATTCCTCCACCACTGCTTGCCATATGTCGAATCCAAGGGCCATCAAATAAGTCTTCATCCTTATGCTAAAAAAAACATAATTCGTCCCATCAAACAAAGGTGCCTTATTTGTAAAAAATCCTTCATGTGATCCAACTATCATGCTTTCTCGATCTACTTTCAAACTGTAAATTTTTTTCAAAAGGAACCTCCTCTGATACTAATTGTTAAGCATGAAATATACTAAGAGGGGGGGTGAATCAGTATATTATATATCTTTTTACTTAATATGATTTCTTTTCTTTAACCACTTAATCACACATTCAAGATATGTAATAAAATTGAAACAATAATTTGCACAAGAGAGAGAGACACTAGATTTTACGTGGAAACCCAAAGGGAAAAACCACGAAGAACAATCTCAAGTATATGAATGAACACCAACTCAAAATACAAAGTTCACAAGCACCAACTTGCAGGAGCACCAACCCTTTTGTCGAGCACCAACATAGCAACTATTTGTGAGCACCAACCCGCAAGAGCACCAACCCCTTGCAAAGATTTGTGAGCACCAACCCACAGGAGCACCAACCTCTCGTGTATAAAACACAACTATCTCTCAATGTTACTCAACAAATTATAGAACTTTACAATATCTCTTGCCTTTCTTCGAAAACAAAAGCAAACCCTGCACTTTCTTGCATTTTACAAATGGCTTCTCAAGCTTTTATTTATAGCTTTCCAAATGACCTTTGGCATTCACCTTTTGTGACCCTTCAATTTTCATGAAAAATGGCGCCAAACTTGCATGACCCTTTGTATCCTTGTATTTGAAAAGTCATATGGTGACCCTTCATAAGCAAAAGCGTTATTTCCTCTTTTGTCTTTATCTTGGTGACTTTTCGTATTCCTCAAAGTGTCATTTCATGAAAAAATGCGCCATACCTCTTTTGTTTTTACATGGTGACTCTTGGAATAACTCAAGATGACTCTTCATGAGAAAATGCGTCCCATTCCTCTTTCGTCTTTTGCCCCGTGACTTTTTGACTTCTCCATGGGCTCTTTTTTAACTTATATGCAATCAAAAATATATTCATTAATATTAAATAAATATTAACACATATGTAATAAAATTGAAACAATAATTTGCACAAGAGAGAGAGACACTAGATTTTACGTGGAAACCCAAAGGGAAAAACCACGAAGAACAATCTCAAGTATATGAATGAACACCAACTCAAAATACAAAGTTCACAAGCACCAACTTGCAGGAGCACCAACCCTTTTGTCGAGCACCAACATAGCAACTATTTGTGAGCACCAACCCGCAAGAGCACCAACCCCTTGCAAAGATTTGTGAGCACCAACCCATAGGAGCACCAACCTCTCGTGTATAAAACACAACTATCTCTCAATGTTACTCAACAAATTATAGAACTTTACAATATCTCTTGCCTTTCTTCGAAAACAAAAGCAAACCCTGCACTTTCTTGCATTTTACAAATGGCTTCTCAAGCTTTTATTTATAGCTTTCCAAATGACCTTTGGCATTCACCTTTTGTGACCCTTCAATTTTCATGAAAAATGGCGCCAAACTTGCATGACCCTTTGTATCCTTGTATTTGAAAAGTCATATGGTGACCCTTCATAAGCAAAAGCGTTATTTCCTCTTTTGTCTTTATCTTGGTGACTTTTCGTATTCCTCAAAGTGTCATTTCATGAAAAAATGCGCCATACCTCTTTTGTTTTTACATGGTGACTCTTGGAATAACTCAAGATGACTCTTCATGAGAAAATGCGTCCCATTCCTCTTTCGTCTTTTGCCCCGTGACTTTTTGACTTCTCCATGGGCTCTTTTTTAACTTATATGCAATCAAAAATATATTCATTAATATTAAATAAATATTAACACATATGTAATAAAATTGAAACAATAATTTGCACAAGAGAGAGAGACACTAGATTTTACGTGGAAACCCAAAGGGAAAAACCACGAAGAACAATCTCAAGTATATGAATGAACACCAACTCAAAATACAAAGTTCACAAGCACCAACTTGCAGGAGCACCAACCCTTTTGTCGAGCACCAACATAGCAACTATTTGTGAGCACCAACCCGCAAGAGCACCAACCCCTTGCAAAGATTTGTGAGCACCAACCCACAGGAGCACCAACCTCTCGTGTATAAAACACAACTATCTCTCAATGTTACTCAACAAATTATAGAACTTTACAATATCTCTTGCCTTTCTTCGAAAACAAAAGCAAACCCTGCACTTTCTTGCATTTTACAAATGGCTTCTCAAGCTTTTATTTATAGCTTTCCAAATGACCTTTGGCATTCACCTTTTGTGACCCTTCAATTTTCATGAAAAATGGCGCCAAACTTGCATGACCCTTTGTATCCTTGTATTTGAAAAGTCATATGGTGACCCTTCATAAGCAAAAGCGTTATTTCCTCTTTTGTCTTTATCTTGGTGACTTTTCGTATTCCTCAAAGTGTCATTTCATGAAAAAATGCGCCATACCTCTTTTGTTTTTACATGGTGACTCTTGGAATAACTCAAGATGACTCTTCATGAGAAAATGCGTCCCATTCCTCTTTCGTCTTTTGCCCCGTGACTTTTTGACTTCTCCATGGGCTCTTTTTTAACTTATATGCAATCAAAAATATATTCATTAATATTAAATAAATATTAACACATATGTAATAAAATCGAAACAATAATTTGCACAAGAGAGAGAGACACTAGATTTTACGTGGAAACCCAAAGGGAAAAACCACGAAGAACAATCTCAAGTATATGAATGAACACCAACTCAAAATACAAAGTTCACAAGCACCAACTTGCAGGAGCACCAACCCTTTTGTCGAGCACCAACATAGCAACTATTTGTGAGCACCAACCCGCAAGAGCACCAACCCCTTGCAAAGATTTGTGAGCACCAACCCACAGGAGCACCAACCTCTCGTGTATAAAACACAACTATCTCTCAATGTTACTCAACAAATTATAGAACTTTACAATATCTCTTGCCTTTCTTCGAAAACAAAAGCAAACCCTGCACTTTCTTGCATTTTACAAATGGCTTCTCAAGCTTTTATTTATAGCTTTCCAAATGACCTTTGGCATTCACCTTTTGTGACCCTTCAATTTTCATGAAAAATGGCGCCAAACTTGCATGACCCTTTGTATCCTTGTATTTGAAAAGTCATATGGTGACCCTTCATAAGCAAAAGCGTTATTTCCTCTTTTGTCTTTATCTTGGTGACTTTTCGTATTCCTCAAAGTGTCATTTCATGAAAAAATGCGCCATACCTCTTTTGTTTTTACATGGTGACTCTTGGAATAACTCAAGATGACTCTTCATGAGAAAATGCGTCCCATTCCTCTTTCGTCTTTTGCCCCGTGACTTTTTGACTTTTCCATGGGCTCTTTTTTAACTTATATGCAATCAAAAATATATTCATTAATATTAAATAAATATTAACACATATGTAATAAAATTGAAACAATAATTTGCACAAGAGAGAGAGACACTAGATTTTACGTGGAAACCCAAAGGGAAAAACCACGAAGAACAATCTCAAGTATATGAATGAACACCAACTCAAAATACAAAGTTCACAAGCACCAACTTGCAGGAGCACCAACCCTTTTGTCGAGCACCAACATAGCAACTATTTGTGAGCACCAACCCGCAAGAGCACCAACCCCTTGCAAAGATTTGTGAGCACCAACCCACAGGAGCACCAACCTCTCGTGTATAAAACACAACTATCTCTCAATGTTACTCAACAAATTATAGAACTTTACAATATCTCTTGCCTTTCTTCGAAAACAAAAGCAAACCCTGCACTTTCTTGCA
Source organism: Torreya grandis (assembly GCA_037957365.1). Taxonomy (NCBI): domain Eukaryota; kingdom Viridiplantae; phylum Streptophyta; class Pinopsida; order Cupressales; family Taxaceae; genus Torreya; species Torreya grandis. Next base: position 127,582 of record JARHVA010004567.1, on the reverse strand, counting down.
TTTTACAAATGGCTTCTCAAGCTTTTATTTATAGCTTTCCAAATGACCTTTGGCATTCACCTTTTGTGACCCTTCAATTTTCATGAAAAATGGCGCCAAACTTGCATGACCCTTTGTATCCTTGTATTTGAAAAGTCATATGGTGACCCTTCATAAGCAAAAGCGTTATTTCCTCTTTTGTCTTTATCTTGGTGACTTTTCGTATTCCTCAAAGTGTCATTTCATGAAAAAATGCGCCATACCTCTTTTGTTTTTACATGGTGACTCTTGGAATAACTCAAGATGACTCTTCATGAGAAAATGCGTCCCATTCCTCTTTCGTCTTTTGCCCCGTGACTTTTTGACTTCTCCATGGGCTCTTTTTTAACTTATATGCAATCAAAAATATATTCATTAATATTAAATAAATATTAACACATATGTAATAAAATTGAAACAATAATTTGCACAAGAGAGAGAGACACTAGATTTTACGTGGAAACCCAAAGGGAAAAACCACGAAGAACAATCTCAAGTATATGAATGAACACCAACTCAAAATACAAAGTTCACAAGCACCAACTTGCAGGAGCACCAACCCTTTTGTCGAGCACCAACATAGCAACTATTTGTGAGCACCAACCCGCAAGAGCACCAACCCCTTGCAAAGATTTGTGAGCACCAACCCACAGGAGCACCAACCTCTCGTGTATAAAACACAACTATCTCTCAATGTTACTCAACAAATTATAGAACTTTACAATATCTCTTGCCTTTCTTCGAAAACAAAAGCAAACCCTGCACTTTCTTGCATTTTACAAATGGCTTCTCAAGCTTTTATTTATAGCTTTCCAAATGACCTTTGGCATTCACCTTTTGTGACCCTTCAATTTTCATGAAAAATGGCGCCAAACTTGCATGACCCTTTGTATCCTTGTATTTGAAAAGTCATATGGTGACCCTTCATAAGCAAAAGCGTTATTTCCTCTTTTGTCTTTATCTTGGTGACTTTTCGTATTCCTCAAAGTGTCATTTCATGAAAAAATGCGCCATACCTCTTTTGTTTTTACATGGTGACTCTTGGAATAACTCAAGATGACTCTTCATGAGAAAATGCGTCCCATTCCTCTTTCGTCTTTTGCCCCGTGACTTTTTGACTTCTCCATGGGCTCTTTTTTAACTTATATGCAATCAAAAATATATTCATTAATATTAAATAAATATTAACACATATGTAATAAAATCGAAACAATAATTTGCACAAGAGAGAGAGACACTAGATTTTACGTGGAAACCCAAAGGGAAAAACCACGAAGAACAATCTCAAGTATATGAATGAACACCAACTCAAAATACAAAGTTCACAAGCACCAACTTGCAGGAGCACCAACCCTTTTGTCGAGCACCAACATAGCAACTATTTGTGAGCACCAACCCGCAAGAGCACCAACCCCTTGCAAAGATTTGTGAGCACCAACCCACAGGAGCACCAACCTCTCGTGTATAAAACACAACTATCTCTCAATGTTACTCAACAAATTATAGAACTTTACAATATCTCTTGCCTTTCTTCGAAAACAAAAGCAAACCCTGCACTTTCTTGCATTTTACAAATGGCTTCTCAAGCTTTTATTTATAGCTTTCCAAATGACCTTTGGCATTCACCTTTTGTGACCCTTCAATTTTCATGAAAAATGGCGCCAAACTTGCATGACCCTTTGTATCCTTGTATTTGAAAAGTCATATGGTGACCCTTCATAAGCAAAAGCGTTATTTCCTCTTTTGTCTTTATCTTGGTGACTTTTCGTATTCCTCAAAGTGTCATTTCATGAAAAAATGCGCCATACCTCTTTTGTTTTTACATGGTGACTCTTGGAATAACTCAAGATGACTCTTCATGAGAAAATGCGTCCCATTCCTCTTTCGTCTTTTGCCCCGTGACTTTTTGACTTCTCCATGGGCTCTTTTTTAACTTATATGCAATCAAAAATATATTCATTAATATTAAATAAATATTAACACATATGTAATAAAATTGAAACAATAATTTGCACAAGAGAGAGAGACACTAGATTTTACGTGGAAACCCAAAGGGAAAAACCACGAAGAACAATCTCAAGTATATGAATGAACACCAACTCAAAATACAAAGTTCACAAGCACCAACTTGCAGGAGCACCAACCCTTTTGTCGAGCACCAACATAGCAACTATTTGTGAGCACCAACCCGCAAGAGCACCAACCCCTTGCAAAGATTTGTGAGCACCAACCCACAGGAGCACCAACCTCTCGTGTATAAAACACAACTATCTCTCAATGTTACTCAACAAATTATAGAACTTTACAATATCTCTTGCCTTTCTTCGAAAACAAAAGCAAACCCTGCACTTTCTTGCATTTTACAAATGGCTTCTCAAGCTTTTATTTATAGCTTTCCAAATGACCTTTGGCATTCACCTTTTGTGACCCTTCAATTTTCATGAAAAATGGCGCCAAACTTGCATGACCCTTTGTATCCTTGTATTTGAAAAGTCATATGGTGACCCTTCATAAGCAAAAGCGTTATTTCCTCTTTTGTCTTTATCTTGGTGACTTTTCGTATTCCTCAAAGTGTCATTTCATGAAAAAATGCGCCATACCTCTTTTGTTTTTACATGGTGACTCTTGGAATAACTCAAGATGACTCTTCATGAGAAAATGCGTCCCATTCCTCTTTCGTCTTTTGCCCCGTGACTTTTTGACTTCTCCATGGGCTCTTTTTTAACTTATATGCAATCAAAAATATATTCATTAATATTAAATAAATATTAACACATATTACCCAGGATAAGAATATTAAAAACACCATTAAATGCAATGGGGCTTTTATCACCAATAATGCTAGACCTTTGACATCAATGACAATATTTTCAACAGCTGGGGCAAATGCCTCCATTATTAATTATGTCTGCCTTTGGGCAAATCAGTGTTTCCACCTCTTTTGTCACTAGATTGTGTCATTTTCTTTATTTCAAGAGAACGTTCGACGACTTTATTTGTCGTTCGATCCCTTGAAGTGGCATCCAAGACTAATCAATCGCCCTTTGGGGAATGAACCTTTCGTTTTAATGGATTTTGCATTCTTTGAAAAGACATTATTGTGCCTGTGTCTTGCAATCACTTTTCAAACATGGGCAAACTGCAGATGCTCAATTTTGGTCACTTTTGTATCTAAACCGAGTATCAAATTGATTCTTAGCAAACGACGTAATTTAAGTCTAGAAATCATTGGATTTTCCAAATTCATCCGTGCTTGGGATGTAACTGTGCAGAAACATGTTGAGGCTTCCTCATTTGTGGTATTATCATGTACACAACGATAACCTATCTTGGATTCAATCCAGTCAAATTGCGACCTAGCAAATTGACATTCTTGGCCTTTCGATCTATTAATGCAAAACACAAACAATTCCTAAATGTCAAAAACCCTAAGCAAGATTAATTAAAAAACAAAATTCAATTAGCTGTTTAAGTAAAAATTCCAAGTTCAATTAGGGAATTACATTTAAAAAAAATGCATTTTAAAATAAAGATGAGGTCAAAGTCAAGGGAATTAATAATATCTTTTATTAATTCCTAAAATTCAAAGAAAATGTGAGTCACAACTTCACAAATATTTTCTATGAGTTGTCATGGCTCATAAATATCTTCTATGAGTTGTCAAGCCTTCATAATTGCTTTGACCCAACTCAGGGTTAATCTAAACTTGACCAAGGTTAATATAGACACAACCAAGGTTAAAACTAAACCTAATTGCACAAGGGTTAGAGTTAGTTTTAAGACCTATAAATACAAGTGCCCTCACTCTCTTCCAAGAAGCTTTTGTGTGTAAGGTTATTCTACAAGAATGCCTTCAAGAAGCTCTCAAGCAAAGTTATAATGCCAAATTGATTCAAGAAGCTTCACATACCAAGCCAAGCCAAGCCTTAAGTGGTCTTAGAAAAGTGTTGTCAAAATGGAAATTGTATTGATCAAAGTCTCTATTTCCAACAAGCCAAGCAAGAACATCCTCTATGCCAATGTATGAGCACTAGTTTGACAAGTGAGCTAACATAGTTTTGTGTTTTATCTTCTATTTGTAGTTTTGTTCATTGTGTTAACCTCACCCAAGTACTTAGGGAATAGTGGTTTAGTTTTTATTGCTTTGTTGATTTGAATTCTCTTTTGATTCACTAACAAGGAACTAACGATATTTGGCTTTTCGGATTCTTAATGATATGATATTTTGCCTTTTAGGGCGATGTCGCCGTTTTTCACAAATGGTAGAGTCGCCTTTTTAGCATTTTCTACCATTTTTGGCTGAAATCATCGTTTTCATTTTTTACGAAAACGGTGACTTCTCCAAAAAATGGGTGAAATCATTTTTTTGACGTTTTCAATTGCTTTTTGGTGATATCACTATTTGCAGAAACGATGACTTCGTACAAAGTCGTCGATTTTTTTTGCAAAGTCATCATTTTCGCTTCCACAAAAATGATGACTTTGTAAGTTTTTATCCTAAACCTAGTAATAAATGAGCAATAAATGTATTAAATGGCTAGGGTGAGATCACATATTGGAGGCCCATCATGTGGTCGCTCATGCTCCCTCACTCGGTTGCTAACATGTCTTCGTCCTTGTGCCATTTCTCGTCGATAAGTCTTGTGTAAACCTAGAGCTCAAGTTTTCAAAGGGATAGAGTGAAAATGAATCATTTTCATCCTCTGGGGTGAATATATAGCTTAAAAATTTGAAATTTTCACCCCCCTAGTGCCTAAAGTTCCTTCCGCTCGCTCTAGGAGGTTTATTTGTCGCTTTCATGGTCCGTTTTACTTACAATTTGATCCTACGTTCTTTATTTCTTGGCTGTTTTATCACTAGACTGTCTTATTAGGCCTCTTTTGAGACCCATTTAATATCATTATTTTTTCTACCTATACCACGCATTAGTTCGAACGTGCATCTTCGTACTCACACTTAGGCTAGAATCATATTATTTTCCAACTCATCATCGATTCGTTATATGGGTTGCTTACATAAGCTCCTTTTGCCAATTTGCCTAGATGCGACAAATTCTTTTTGGACTAATCAACGATTTATTTTGCCTTCATGGGGCAAATGTTTATAACCGCCTTTGGGCAAATCATTATTTTTTGACCTATTTGTCCTACCGGGGCAAATACTTGTGCTAATGATTATAACCACCTTTGGGTAAATCATTATTTTTCGCTCTACTTGCCCTACAGGGGCACATACCTGTGCCATTGATTATAACTGTCTTTGGACAAGTCAGTATGTCAACCTCCATTACTGATTATAACTGCCCTTGGGCAAATTAGTGTCTTATCCTACATTGCCATTATATCGTGTTGTTTTCTTTATTTTGAAGGAATGTTCGACGATGCTATTTGCTGCCCAATCCCTTGAGGGGGCATCCAGGTCTAATTGACTGCCCTTTGGGGCATGAACCTTTTGTTTTAACGACTTTTACATTTTTTGAAAATACGTTATTGTGCCTGTGTCTCGCAATGCCTTCTCAAACAAAGACAAATTGTAGATACTCATTTTTGGCCACTTTTGTGTTTAAACCATGTACTAGATTGATTTCTAGCAAATGACGTAATTTAAGCATAAAAATCATTGATGTTTTCAAATTCATCCGTGCTTGGGATATATTTGCCCAGAAACGTGTCGAGGCTTCCTCATTTGGGGTATTATCTTGTATGCAACAATAACCTATTTTGGATTCAACCCTAGTCAAATTGCGATCTAACAAATTGACAAATTTGGCCTTTCGATCTATTAATGCAAAACACAAACAATTCATAAATGCCAAAAATTATAAGCATGATTAATTAAAAAGTAAACTTCAATTAACTAAAGTAAAAATTTCAAGTTCAATTAGGGAATTACATTTCTTAAAAAAAGAAATTTTCAAGAAAGATGAGGTCAAAGTCTAAGGGATAATGATATTTTTTATTAATTTCTAAAATACAAAGAAAAGGCGAGTCACAACCTCACAAATATCTTCTATGAGTTGTTAAGCCTCATAAATATCTTCTATGAGTTGTTGAACCTCATAAATATATTCTTTGAGTTGTCAAGCCTTCATAATTGCTTTGACCCAATCTAGGGTTAATCTAAATTTGACCAAGGTTAATCTAGACACAACCAAGGTTAAAACTAAACCTAATTGCACTAGGGTTATAGTTAGTTTTAAGACTTATAAATACAAGTGCCCTCACTCTCTTCCAATAAGCTTTTGTGTGTAAGGTTATTCAGTAAGTGTAACGAACCGCTACATCAAAAGCTCGGACTGTTAGTGAATCCGCCCACCAGGATCATAACATCCCACCACGCTTTCGAAGCTCAGACTCTGGGTTGGCTTTGCGCACGTACACGAGATCCACTACGTGTACGAGCCCCAGACGAACACTGCAATGCCGGCGTAACCCACCTGCTCTGCGACTCGAACACGGGTGGTTGCTCTGATACCAAATGTAACGAACCGCTACACCAAAAGCCTGGACTGTTAGTGAATCCACCCACCAGGATCATAACATCAAGAATGCTTTCAAGAAGCTCTCAAGCAAATTTATAATGTCAAATTGATTCAAGAAGCTTCACATACCAAGCCAAGACAAGCCAAGTCTCAAGTGGTCTTAGAGAAGTGTTGCTAAAATGGAAATTGCATTGATCAAAGTCTCTACTACCCACAAGCCGAGCAAGAACATCCTCTATGCCAATGAATGAACACTAGTTTGACAAGGGAGGTAACATAGTTTTGTGTTTTATCTTCTATTTGTTATTTTGTTCATTGTGTTAAGCTCACCCAAGTACTTGGACAAGAGTGGTTTAGTTTCTATCGCATTGCTTGATTTGAATTCTCTTTTGATTCACTAACAAGGAACTAACGATATTTGGCTCTGTGGATTCCTAATGATACATACTCATCTCCAAGCCCTTATGGGATGGATAATTACTATATATATATATATATAATCATTACAAGAAGCAGTTACAATTGACAACAATTTAGAAGGGTGGGGGTTCATCTTCTGGCCAAGTGACGATTAAACTACTTCTTGTAGGTCTGTGGTTGGACATCCAACTATGTGGTTCTATTGTCAAATTCCCTGACATGGTGCAGACCTGGAGGATTGCAGTTGGCATGCCACGTGGTAAGAGGAACCTAGCACATGGATGTTGAGTATGCTTGTGTAAGAAGCCTCTGTAGCAGTCTGCAGGGCGTTGTGGTAGCGCACAAAGATACCGCAAGACAACTCCAGTGTTGCGCACATGTAGAAAGTGGAGGAGCTGTGTGCAAAGCTCAAGAAGTTGTGTGCAGACAAAGACTTTTGCGCGAAAAGGGACAAGCCATTGTGGCAACTCAAGGAGGTACCGTGAGCTTGTGCGTAAACCTTGAATCTTGGTTACTCTTGTACTCACATGTCGAGTACTCTGATACTACTTACTCTCATCATCATATACTCAAACTTCAGTGTTGCTATTCTTACAATCATAGTTTCATGCTTCTGATTAATACAAATAATCTAAAGTGATATTCATCATCATTGTTGTCTGAGCATTATTGCCAATTGAGTAGTAGTGCCGATAGACAACTATGGTTTCTGCAACTATATGACCTTTACATAATGCATTAAACACTGTGGCTACTGTTGGGATACCTCTAACACTCTTTCTTATTTCATCTAGTAATAGCATTCCAAGCATAATGACATCAAACCTCTTATTTTGGTGTTATTATAAATATAACATTAGTGATAATGGTTACGTACAATGGATTTGACACAAGACACTCCATGAGGATTCATTGAAGTAAACTTATCAATATAAATTATAATTATCTCTCACCATCTTATGATCTGTTTTCATATCAACTTATAGGACAAAACACTCATTATGCTAATTTTGATTCTTTAGTTTTTAGCAGTTGGCAAATTGCATAGGGTCAACTTTCATTTTTGTGGGTCTAAGGATTACTTGAGTCCAAGTTATTTTTATTAGGTCTTACATTTTTAATCTTATATGGCTATTTTGTACTTGTACTTGGTCATATGGTATTGGTTTTAATGCTTTAGGTTTATCCTTTCTTGTTCATTTTCATTGCTTCAGTTTTTGGTTTTTAGTTAGTTTTGAACCTAGGGTCCTTATCCTAATACTTTTCTATTGTATCTGTTTGTACTTTCGAGTCCCATTGACCTATTTTAGTGACTGGTGGAAATTAATATAATTTTCGTGGAAATTATATTAATTTCTTTCTTTTTTTCTTTCTCCTCTATTAGAACATATTTTGGTTGGATTGTACAAATGGGTGCCTCAATTGCTTTTCATTGTCAAGTTTGGGCGCCTTCTTGGTGCTAGGTGTATATTGGTTGTAATTCTTTTTAATTATTGTTGTTGGTCTCTTCATAAACATTTTTTGGCGTACCTTCACTTTTTTGCAGATGTGAATATGTTTAGGATCAACTTTTTAATTATTGTGGCTCCTAGAATTACTTGAGGCTAAGCTTTATTTTTGTTAGGTTTTACATTTTCAAACTTCTATCTTCTATTAGGACATATTTTGATTGGCTTATAAAAAATGGGTTGCTTTAATTGCTTTTCGTGGTTAATTTGGGCACCTCTTTTCATCTTTTGTATCCTTGATTATCCTCCTCCTTTTTGTATCTTCTCTCTAGATGGTTAACGAACAACATAAATCGATGCCATCTTCCTACTAGCTTCTAGGGGTTAACCTTTTGAAATTAAGATTAAAACACTCATAGCATCCATACATGACATCATCTATTCATATATCTAAAGGTAAATTGTTTGGAATTGGTTCTGTTCACTCTTAGAGGCGAAATGGAAGAGAATAAAATCATCAAAGTATAGACCACAAGACAGATTTGTCATGTCTAGTAACATAATTTAAATTAAATAGATGTTGTGTAGTTTTATTAGTTTTTTGCATTCGCTTTCTATACCCACCAGTGCTTACATTTTGATAGTGTTGCTGATTGTCAAACTTGAGGCTAGAACTATCCTTTATAAACTCAAAACCGATTGAAAGAAAGAAAATGAAACTATTTTAATCTGCATAGATGACCAAAACAAACTAATATGGCAACGATTTACATAATCAAGTCATAACAATAATAGGAGTGTGGAAGTAACTAATAGCATAAGAGATAAATAGAGTAAATCCCTAAAAAGGAAAAGGTATCACATTCAATCTAGGATTTACATGGTGCATCGACATGCAAGGTGCAGGCATTGAGCAGGTGACTGAAGCCTGCTTAAATTTAGGGAGCTTACATTGTGATTTGCTCAAAGAAGATGGTTCTGATTCCAAACAATTTAGACTCATAACTTGACTGATTCATACTTCCAATTTTATTTTTTATACTTGACTGATTCATACTTGACATATTCAAAAAAAGTTTATTCCCTCCTCTACATGAATCTATTATGTTTAATAAGTTTCTATCATATGATGATCTATGTCACATAGTTAAGGAAAATGAGGTCAAGTTGTTGGCAATAAACAAGCTAAAATATGTCACCAACCCAGTTTATAATTCTAATACAAAAAATCAGAGTAAGCCACCATACAAGGTCAAGTAAAACTAAGAGTAACCCAAAGACCACAATGAATGCAATTTTAGAACCTACTCCACATATTGTATTATATTCTCTTCCAAGGAGAGAATTTACAAACTTACTAGAAGCTCTCTATAAGTTTGTTACAAAAATTATTGGAATGTCACCTCATATTGCTCCTTCCCATTAAAGAGGTTGATGTGAGTAAACCTCTTCCAAGAAGATATGATCAACATGCTTTTTGTTAATTTCATAGAGCACCATGACATTTTATGAACATATGTCACCCAACTGACAGTTCCATCAAAGCACAAATCCTTCTTCAAGGAAATCTTCTTAGGAAGTATTTTGCTTCTTTTCTGACTTGTTTTCCTCATTTTTTGTCATATTCTAAAAATCATGTGTTTCTTTTGTAAATTATAAAATATAAATAGGATAGGATGAAAACGAGAATGTGAAGCATCAACCCATTCTCTCCTACAATTATAAATAGTAGAATTGGCTATTGTACATAGGGCTGTTTGATGCTTATTGTAATTTTGCTTGAAAGGAAGGAGAAGGTAACTTTGTGTTCACTCTTCCATTGAGAATATAAATGAAATTTCAGATTTTTGTGTATTATAGTTTCTCTTTGTAGATGTGTGTTTTTCCTACGTTCAATGCATATCTCTCAACTCTCAAGCAATACTTATTTCATTGTCAAACTGTCAAACTACATTTACAAAGTTTCTTGTCATGCATAGGATAAGACTGCATTTGTTTGTCCATGTGCGACCCTTCATCATCCTTCTTTTCTGTTTTTATTTTAAAGGTAGAAGGCCATAAGACCCAATATCAGATTCTCCCTGTAAATATTGTAAATATGTTTATTTCTATTTCTATATTCAATACAGGAAATCTCTCTTTAGAATAGAGGAGGGACTTTGGCTGTGGGTTGTTCTTTGCCTTTTTCCTTTCTGGCTACTTTCGCTCTTTGTTGTAGTATTTCTCTTTCAGCTTTGCTTTTTCCTTGGGAAAACGTTTGGTCTTCCCGCTTTATTTTGACACTTTTGTACTCTACAGTCCCTTTGACCTACTTTTGTAGTCATTTGTCGGACATTAATATATTTATCTTATCTTGTCCTAGTGCCAAATATTTCGCCAACAACTACCCTCTAACTTTTTAATTTAACAATATTCTAGTTGAGAAATACATTAAAAGGCATATTCACACTTATACTTTCGAACTATACAATATAAAATATTTTTATTTGCGAGTGACAAATCGCAGCAAGCTGATTCAAGAAGACTCAATATAAACTATTGTTACATCTCCCAACATCTCTCTTGTACTTAAGATTTTGTCTTGCCTAGAGGCAAGTGGGAAATAAGTGTAAATATGCGTTAGATCAAATTTCCTGTTCTTCTCATACAGAGTTCATGTATCTTCTACAAACATTCATGTAATCACAAAAACTTGCAAGCAAAAAGTTTGGATATGTTTCACTGTGGCACCTTTGTGGGTTTTCACCACAATACTCCAAATTTCCATTTTGGTTTTCAACCTGATAGGAAGATCGATTAGTTACCCTTGTAGGTTTTCAACAAACCAATCATGTCACCCGGTGGCCCTTATGGGTTTTCAATTGATTAGCCTTGATATCCCTTACCCTTCGCACAAACTTCTAGGTTTCTATGCTGCCCTCCCATTTCAATCAACAAAAAATGGAGCAAGAGTTAATATATGTTATACCTCGTAGTCTTCATGGTTGAATGTGACAACAAGTGGAATGTCTTCCTTCACCACTTCCCGATCATCTAGAAGGTCTATGACGAGCGTCCTCAATGCCTTAATTTGCCAAACCAAATGTACAACATGATGATACATAGCGAATGGACTAGTGTATTTTATTAAAAATAGTCATGTGGGTTAGTGTACTTCGTAAAATGTTATACATAGTTATATGGGCTTATTGTATATTATTATATGTTGTAGATATCTCTTTATACATCTCCATTCTCTTGGAAGAATCCTTCATCTAGAAAATTCCTTGTATATACTTCATAATATATATATATATATAATACAAATGAGTCTACAACATGTACAAACATGACAATCTTGTCTCTCCTCTTTGCGATTGTCTTTCTTAGTTTATATCATTTTGTATTGTTTGGTATGTACTTCTTTGTGCATATATAATTTGTTACATGAGCCTATAGATCACACTCTCTAGATCTAATTCTCCAAAGGGTTTCTATCTTTAACTTCTACTTGATCTAACACCCTTGGCCTTTCCCAGTCAAATCCTTCGATCTAGCATCCAAGAGGGTTTCTACTTCACACCTTGTAGATATGTTACCTAATAACTTGCTCGAGCGCCTATCTATCCTAGTCTTTAGATCCAATCCTCTCGAGCGCCTATGGATCCAAAACAAGGAAATGCTGATTTTCAAGAACCCTTGGAAGTGAAATGACATGAAAACACCCATAGAATTAAGTACTAAAAATAGAAATGATTAAAAAAAAACCCCTTAAAAATTATGGAATTCTTTTTTATTTTCTAAATTTTTTGAAGTTATTTTTTAAAAAGGCATCAGAAACACCTAGAAACTTGTTGGATTTCCCTGTAAACCTGCTGAAAACAGTCGTTTCTGACATTTCAGATGCATTTCCTTAGTGTTTCTAGTAGGAAACACCATGTGTGTGGGGGCTGTTTGCTACAACTTAAGTTTCTCTTGATCAAGGCATTAGATCTAGTCTCCTTGAGCTTCCTATCTCTTACCCTTTTTAAGAGTTGTAAAACTCATCAGGCCCAAAGAGTTATCAATATTTGTTATATACCTTGGGTCTTACGTTGGCATATTAGGCTATGGAATGCTGATTCTCCCTACACATTATTAGGAAGAGGGTGTTTGCGATGACTTGAGCTTCTCTTGATCAAGGCATTAGATCTAGTCTCCTTGACAGTTTCTATCTCTTATCCTGTTTAAGAGTTTTATATCTCTTACCCTGTTCAAGAGTTGTAAAACTCATCTTATTGGGCCTATAGAGTTATCAATATTTGTGATATACCTTGGGTTTTATGTTGGCGTAGCATGCTATAGAATGTTGACTCTCCCTACGCATTATTAGGAATGTGTATAAATAGAGGGATTTGCCTCACCTATATACATATAATGAGATGTTACATCATTCATTCTTTTTTGATTACATTATATTATGCAGTACCTTGGGGGCATCCACAAACATCTTGGTGTTCTTGTCTAGGAATGATCTATTGAATATGTGGGTTTTATTCTTGTTGATCATGAAATTTTGCATTTAATTATTACATGGTACTAGAGCCTAAGGCTTAAAATGTAATGCCCCTATTTCCACATCATAATTAATAGGGATTGAAGACCTTTAGTATATTTTTCCATAGACTAAAGGAGCCTTTTTGAGGGATTATATTTTATTAGTTATTTATTAATTGTTGAAATAGTGATTTTTATCATAAGACAATTATTATTTAATTAATAGAATATTTAAAAAGTGGTTTTTACCACTAAAGTGCTTAAATGAATTAATTATTAATGTATTTGCCATAAAGTAATTTTAATCACTATTTTAAAATTAAGGCAACTAATTAATATATTATTTAAAAAGGAGATGTTGGCATGGGAGCTAAAGCAAGGGAAAAAAAATTGTTTTATCGTCTCAAAGTGGTTCACTCTCTTTGGAAGTTATAAATACATGGCGAATGATACAATGGAGGATATACTGAATTTTGATAAAATTGTTTTTCATGCTTGAAGAAAACTATTGGGATGCATGTCTAATAGAAGTTCGCTACCGTTGGTGATTGATCAAATCTAAAAATGTGTCTTTTGACACCATCTTTTGCTAAAAGAGATCTTGTTCTTGCCCTAAGGAGTGGGGCGAATTGTTTTGGAGAGTTTGTGTGGATTTTTTTGAGGGTTTCATGGTCTTTTCTTTGCATGTTAAGCTTGCTAATTAATCATATTATTTTTGCAAGTGGAGTGAACTACTTGGGGAGCTTGGATCTAGGGTTTGAAGGCTTCATTTGATCTAAAATTTGCAAATTAAATAATCTGATTTTATTTGCTAATATTCTGATTATTGGAGTGAAGTTTTGGACGATTTTGTGAAGGGTTGGAAGATGAAAATTAAATAATAATTTTCAGAATTATTATTTAATTATTTGACAGGGTTTTTCACTTGCGGAAGGCAAGAATTTAGTTTATAATTTTCTGCTATTTTTCCCAGCACTTTGGAAGTGGAGCGATTGGCTTGGAGAGGCTAGTTTGGTGATTTTTATGTTCGAAATAAGGCGCTGTAATTTCTTGGTAATTTTCGGAGGTTCACGGCTATTTTTGTTAAGGGTTTGAAGAGGAAAGTCACTCAAAACAATTGTAATTTTGATAATTAATCAGAATTTTATGCCATCAAAAAGTGGCATTTGAGCTTTAGAAATCAGGGAAAAAGGTACTTGTTTAGTGCAAATTAAACTCTGAATTTTTCCTGCACATTTTTAGTTATTTTGGAACAAGTTATTGGTTGGATTTTACCCATAAAACCCTAATATTTTGGCACCTAGGGTTTCTAGGGCTCATTAAGGGTATTGTGAGCTTGTTTGACAATTTAGGGTTCGCTGATTGTATTTTCAGATTTGTGGATTTTGGGGAAAACCCCTTTTGCATTAAATCGTCCCATTTGGGGACATTACATAAAACTCCTTAGGTTTTGGTCCTTTATATTCACTAGGTGTGTAAAGGCACAACAACAAAAGAAGGTGTTTGGTATCCACAAACATCTTGGTGTTCTTGTCTATAAACGATCTATTGAATATGTGGGTTTTTTTTCTTGTTGATCATGGAATCTTGCACTTAATTCTCACATGGTACTAGAGCCTAAGGCTTAAAACTCCTTCGGTTTTGGTCCTTTGCATCCACTAGGTGTGCAAAGGCGCAACAACAACAAAGGAAGGTGTTTGGTCTTATGTTAGCATTCTGTGGTTTTTGCTTTTCTAAACAGGGAAATAGATTCATGAAAGCTTGTGGTGTGAAGGACATTTTCTAGTGATAGATCTTTGGATTCTTCCCGATTTTTTAGGTGGGGAGCACTTATTTTCCAGATTTGATCACATATCTGGATCCCTTGCAAAAAATTGTTAGGGGTCACTTTTCTGCATTTTGCAGATTCTGCTATTTAGGTTGTGAAACAACTGAGTTATTTTGACATCTATTTGACCATCACAAGGCAGCTTTGATACATGATCTTTTAGAGGCTATAAATTTGTCATCCAAACTTTGTTTGACTATGTTTTTGCAGTGTTGGAATGGTGTTTTATTGCTCTTCGTAGTGGTGTAGTTTGTTATTGCATTCGAAGACTTCTACCTTGTCCTTGATTCAAATGGAGGAGGAGCTGATTTTAGGTGTCCCTTGATGGAGTCGATTTGAGTTTGAAGGTCAACTATTGAGACAACTTTGATAGGAATAGGTTGTGGCAGATTTAATAGGGGATCGAAACAATTCTGCCATTCATTAGAGAAGAGAGATGGATAAAACAATATCAAAGATCAGGGTATGGCAACCATCAAAGTTCACATTGCCCTTGAGCTTCTTGTCTATTTCAAGGCGAAGAGGACTATGTGGGATAATTCAAGATTTTGTTTAACAAATTAGAAGTCATAGGATTTCAAATTGAAGCAAGAGTTGGTCATGCTTGATCGATAGGATTTTGATCGGAATGAGGACTGCTTGGCCAGAGTGAAGGATATTCTACAATAGTTGGAGGAATGCGGAAGGGTGCTCGATAAGGATTGTTAAGTGGTGGAGATTGTGCTTGAAAATTTGAAGCCCCCATATTATATTCTCACTCTCCACTCTTCTCTACACCAGAGCCATGATGGACAACAAAAAAATCTGCCACTTTTGATGGTTTGTGTTCACTATTGAATGTTGAATTTGGGAATCTCATAAAACTCGGCCAACTTGGTTTGAAGCAACATATTCACATGAATAAGGGGAATAGAGGAAAGCACAACTTAAAGGGAAATCATGACAAAAAATGGGTGTTGAAGCGAAAACCAAGACTTTGATTGGAATAGTGTTGTGGCAGATTGTTTATGGGACCCAAATAGTTCCACCATTATGTAGAGAAGAGAGATGCATAAAACCATAGTGTTGAGTCTTGGCGAGTACTCGCGGTTCCGAGTCTGAGTTGATCAAGCCGAGGCCTCGTTGAGCTATTTTGTAGACTCGTCGAGTCCTGTGACGGGACTCATGAGTCTGTCGGGACTCTCGAGTCCCGTCACAGGGCTCGTCGAGTTTGCAAAAAAATGCTTTTTTTTAAAATGAAAAAAGAAAACTCACAATAAAGTGAAAAAATAAAAACGTAAACCTAAACCTAAACCTAAAAGGCATTCTAATATCCTTAAAGTACCATTCACTCATTCTAACTTTGTTTTCATGAGCCCATTCCATTTTTCATTTCTTCCATTGTGATTAAATCATTTAGAATTTCAGATGTTTGTTTTTTTTGCTACAAAGGGGCTGATTGCTAGTGTGCAAAGGTTGGTTTAGCCACAAGTGAGTGTCTTGTTGGAGCCTTGGAGGCGGGATTGGCTGTTTTTAAGTGCATTGGCTGATCCAAAGCTTCAAGTCAAAGTGTGTGCACTATGGATTGTGTGTGGCTGTTCATTGTTGGAGGCTTAGAGCTAATTCAAGTGTGCATCTACAAGAGTTAAATTGCATGAACACTTCTCTTTTATTTCTCTCATTTCCTAACATTTTCTTCTTCTTCTTTATTACACATTAAAATTTAAAATTTAAAACCCATGGTTATTGTTGTTTTTTTTACCTTTTCCCTTTTTTTTTTTCTTGTGATATGTATTATGAACCATGGTTGTTTTTCTATGCTTTTTTTATCTTGTTGTATATTTAAAATTTGCAAAGTTAAATGTTAACCCTACGGTCCTTACCATAAATTTTTGTGTATGTATAATGTAGGTTTCTGTGTCCTACCGTCCTACGGTTATCATGACAGGAGGATCAAAACATTTGATAGAAGCATGGCATTGAGGGTTTGAAGAAAGGGCATGTGACTTGTAAATATTGTGGGTTTGAGTTTCTTGGTGGCGGCATTATTCGCCTAAAATATCACCTTCCTCGCATACCTAAGCGTGATGTTGTAGTATGTCTCGCCGCAGAGCCTGAGGTTATACGGGAGATCTAGCTCAGTTGGAGAGCTTTCATGAAAAGGAGTTAAAGGAGAAGCAAAACCAACAAATAGCTGTTGCTTCCAAATCCAAACCCATGCCTCCAATTCCTGGATCGAGTTCGAGTAGCATTGGCCGTAGAGAGTGTAGTTCGGTGAGTTGGTTCATCCCACGTAGTGCTCTTGATTCCCAACCATCGCTGGAAAGCACAGGTTGGAACAAGGACAAACATGTAGCTACGAGAAGCCCAGTGGGTGACTTTTGGTACTATTGTGACATTCCTTTTCATGCGGCGAGGTAATAATTAATATCATATTTTTCTAATTTCTTCTACATTAAAAATAAAAAAAATTATGAATTTAGAATGTTAATGTAATTCGAAGAATCTAAATATGTTTATTAATTATAAAATCCTTTTTTATATTTAAATTCTAAATTTTATTTGTTTGGCATTTTAGATCGCCCTATTGGCAAGCGCTAGTGGATGCTATCTTCGTTACTGGTCGGGGGTTCAAAGCTCCCTCTATTGATGATTTAAGCGGGCCAATTTTGTCTGATATAGTAGCTGATGTGAAATCAATTATTGATGAGTAATGAGTTATTTGGAAGAATAAGGGCTGCACTATCATGTCCGATGGATGGACAGATAGAAAAAATAGAACATTGCTGAATCTCTTGGTTTCTTCTTCAGGTGGGACCATCTTCTTGAAGTCCATTGATTCCTCTGGGAGAATTAAAAATGTTGATTCCTTATGTGGCATTTTTGAGGAAGTTATTGCAGTCCACTCCTTGATGGACCTCCCTCATTGCTTTTCTTGGTTCTTCTCTCATTTTATATTTTCCCACCTCTCGGTTTGGCTGGGGTCGTTGATTGCGGGTTGTTCTTCGCCTCTTTCCTTTCTGGCTACTTCCGCTCTTTGTTGTATTATTTCTCTTTTAGTGTTGTTTTCTCCTTGGGAAATCGTTTGGTCTTCCCGCTTTGCTTTGACACTCTTGTACTCTGCAGTCCCTTTGACCTACTTTTGTGGTCATTTGTCAGACATTAATATACTTCTCTTATCTTGCAGAGGTGGGTGAAGAAACTGTGGTACAAGTAGTCACGGATAATGCAACAAATTATGTTGTAGTAGGTAGGCTACTCATGCAAAGGCATCCCTCGATCTTTTGGACTCCTTGCTCAGCGCATTGCATCGATTTGATGTTAGAGGATAGTGGGAAAATGGAGTGGGTCATGCCAATTGTGGAGTAGGGTCGTAATATTTATAAGTACATCTACAACCATGCTTGGGTCCTCTCTTTAATGCTACGTTACCGGATTCGCCCCTAGCAGGCCCTGGGAGCGCGGGGATACGGCGGTCCGGTACGGGAGCGCGGGGATCCTCGGGGGGTACGGCCAGGGTACGGCGTGCCCCCTGCGGATACGTCCGGATACGTCCATGGACGTATCCGTCCGTATCCGCAGGGGACACGCCGAACCCTGGCCGTATCCGGGTGTATCGGCGGAATAAAATAATATTTTTTTTATTTTTTTAACTTTATAACAAAATCATAAAGTAAAAACCCTAATCGTTTTTTGCTTTGACCCGTTTATTTCTGCGACTGCCTTCCGTTCGCCGCGCCTCCCAGCGACTTGCAACCTGGGCGCCTCTCCGCGACCTGCCATTTGCAGCCTGCGTGCCTCCGCGCCTCCGCGCCCTCGTCCCTCCTCCGCGCCCCCGCGCCCCCGCACCAGCTCGCCCGCGCGACTGTGCGGCTGAGGACAGGGATTCCTCGCCCCCGCGCCCCCGCACCAGCTCGCCCGCGCGACTGCGCGACTGTCCGCTCAGGACAGGTATTTCAGTTTCTAAGTTTTTTTAAAATTTAAAGTTTAACATTTATTTATTTTAAGTTTAACATTTTATTTTTAATTTTTATTAGTATTTACTATTTATTATTTAATTATAAATTATTCATTAGTTTAAAATTAAATTTAATACTATATATTATATATTATAATTTATAATATATACTATTAAATTTTTGTGTTAATGTTTTAATTTTTATTAGTATTTAATTTTAAATTATTCATTAGTTTAAATTTTTCAATATATAGTATTAAATTTTAAATTATTAAATATTAATTAGTTTAAAAATTTAAAATTTATATTTATAATTAAATTTTAATAGCGATTTTTTGTGTTACAGCGATCTGTTAAAAATTAGAATGTCTCAGGGTGCAAGTGCCAGTTCAGTGGGGCAAGGGATTAGCCCCAAATATGATTTGCGAGCACCTCTTTGGAAATATGTGAAAATATTAGAACAGTTGCCTGGTGGAGGGTGTTTTCATTGGGTTTGTTCAGAATGTAACGGTCATTTCAAGAGCTCGTATAGTCGAGTGAAAGCTCATTTATGTGCGATTTCTAGCACTGGCATCAGAGTTTGTAGTGGGTCAAGCATAGGTGGAAGGCCTGGGAAGGGCTTGCCACAAGAAAAGATTCTTGCATTCATCAAAGAGCAAGAAGACGCAGATGCCGTTATGGGTCAAAGATCAAAACATCCTTTGAGAAAGAAAGGATCACCCCCTGTTGCTCCATCTTGTGTTAATGTGGTGACTCCATCACACCCATTTCTTGCTGCACCCATTGCGGCCGAAGAAGAAGAGGATTCACCTCTTGGTTGCAAGAGAACAAAAGATACAGGTCCATTGGAGAGGGCATTCCAAAATGAATCTAGAGAGATAGCAGAGCAGAGCATCGCACGTTGTATTTACGCATGCGGGTTGTCATTTAATACTGTTAGATCACCATACTAGCAGGAAATGGTGAGATCTATCAATGCTGCCCCTAAAGGGTTTACCACTCCAGGGTATGAAAAGGTGCGCACCACCTTGTTGACAAAAGAAAGAAAACACATTGAAGATGCATTGCAGCCTATCAGGGATTCATGGATCGAAACATGGTTGTCTATTATTTCTGATGGATGGAAAGATACGGCAAATAGGCCATTGATTAATGTGATTGCAGTGAGCCCTAAAGGGGCAATGTTTTTGAAGGCCGTTGATTGTGAGGGGCAAGTGAAAGATGCACAATTCATTGCTAACATTTTGATAGAGTCCATTGAGGCAGTGGGGCCTCAAAACGTTGTTCAAGTTGTAACGGACAATGCTAAAAATTGCAGGGCTGCAGGCATGTTGATTGAGGCAAGGTACGGGCATATATTTTGGACACCTTGTGCTGTTCATTCCCTCAATCTTATGTTGCAAAAGTTGGGGACAAAAATTGATTGGATTAAACAAGTCTATGAGGAGGCGAATGAGATCCAAATGTTCATAACTAACCATCACATGTCCCAAGCCATCTTTAGGGCTTTCTCAAAATTACAATTGTTGAAGGTAACTCTTAATTTAATTTTATAAGTTTGTAATTTGTAGTGTTTTTTTTTTTGAACAATTTTAAGTTTATTAATTATTTGTTTTAATTTTGTATAATTGTATTAGGTTGCTGAGACTCGATTTGCCTCACACACCATCGTCTTGAGACGACTTGTTAAGGTGCGTGAAGCATTGAGTAGCATGGTCATCAACAACCTTTGGGGTGTATGGAGGCAGGCAAACAGTGAGAGGGCCACAAAAGTGAAAGGGTGGATTCTTGATGATGCTTGGTGGGAACGTGTGGAGTACTTGCTGAGTTTTACTAATCCTATTGTCAGCATGTTGAGATATGTGGACATGGATCATCCATGTTTGGGTGAGATTTATGATGGAATTGACTCAATGATTGAAAACATTAAATCCATTATAAATGCCAAAGAGCAAGATCCCACAGAGAGGTTCTTCAAGGAAGTGCAGTCCCATCTCATTGAAAGGTGGAACAAAATGACCACCCCATTACATCTTCTTGCTTTTGCCTTGACACCCAAATATTATAGTACAGAGATTCTTTCTTTGCCCAGGAGGGTCGCACCATATAGGGATGTTGAGGTTGCCGAGGGATATAAGACAGCATTCTCTAAAATCTTTCCCGATCCAGAGGTAGAAGACCAAGTCAGAGAAGAGTTTGTGCATTTCATATCCTCGGTGGGTCATTCCCTTGGCGCTATCCGTGACAAATACAAGATGGAAGCTCACTTTTGGTGGTACCTCCATGGACAAGCATCCACCCACCTTCAACCACTTGCAATAAAAGTTCTATCACAAGTAAGATTTTAATTTTTTTACGCTACCCTTCTTTTGACCTTTTCGATGTTTTGTTTTAAGTTTTTAGTCTTTGAATTTTTTATAAATTTTAATTCATTTTGTGGCTTCAATAGGTTGCAAGCTCATCTTCAGCTGAGCGGAGTTGGGGCAGCTATGGTTTTATCCACTCCGTTAAACGCAATAAGTTGGCTGCAAAAAAAGCGGAGGATTTGGTTTATGTGCATTCCAACTTACGTCTTCTCTCACATAAACAACCTCAATACAAAGAAGGGCCAACAAAGTTGTGGGATGTGAACCCAGAGACTGCTGATTTAGATGCCTCCCTAACATACCTTTCTTTATTTGACACGGAGCTAGACAGTGCTTCACATGACTTGCACAGTGGAGCTAGTGGGAGTGGCACTGCTACTGCTTGTGGTTCTAATGAACCACGTGATGAAAACATTGCAGGGGAAGAAGAATATTAAATATATTATATAGTGAACAATGAGAACGCTGATTTGTCTCTATTTTTGTCCATACATTGTAACATTTGCACCATGTCCCTGTTATAATTTATAAAACTAATATAAGTTCGACAATTGAATATTATGATATTTGGCATTGAATTATGACTTTATGAGTATATATTTTGTGGTTATATAACTTATTTGAAGTTATTTTGTTTCCTCTATGCATATTATGTGGTTAATTTTGGTTATATGGCTATATTTTTGATTTTTTATATATATTTTTGTACGGCCGTATCCAGCCGTATCCAAACCACCAAAAAAAAAATCGACGTATCCCCGTATCCGATACTCGTACCCGTATCCGTACCTGTATCCGTATCGGCAACTTAGCTTTAATGAGAGAGTTCACGGACAACAAGGCGCTGGTCCGACCTGGTGTAACCCGTTTTGTAACCTCCTTCATCACCTTGCAATCTTTGTTACAATCAAAAGCTTTGTTGAAGTGAATGTTTGTTAGTGAAAAATGGAGTGAGTCTTCATATGCAAAGACCATTGGCGGGGTTGCTATTGTAGAGTGGGTATTTGATGAGTCCCACTTTTGGGTGCCGACAAAGGACATTGTAAATGTATGTCATTTTAATTTGCTTGAATTTTCATTTTCTTTGTTTAAAAACGTTATGTAATTTAATTTTTTTATTTAATACTTAGAGTTCTAATTCTAAATTACGTTTTTTAATATTTGTTATAGGTCATCGAACCATTGGTTTCTCTCCTTTGTGTGGTTGATAGAGAAAACCTGCAATGGGCTATATCTATGAGGGCATGGACCGAGCCAAAGAGCAAATAAAATTTGAGTATGGCATGGTCAAAGCTAAGTATATGCCCATTTGGGATATCATTGACCAATGGTGAATAAGACAACTCGATAGGCCACTTCATGCTTGTGCCTACTTTTAGAACCCAACCTTCCAATTCTTTGAGCGCTTTAAAGCCGACGAGGAGGTTATGAACGGCCTTTACATAGTCATAGAGGCCATGGAGACAAATGTGCAGACAAGGGTGAAGATTATGTTCGTGATTTAGATCTACAAACAAGCACTAGATCTCTTTTCTTGAGATATTTGCAAGGTAGCTAGGAAAACAATTAAGGCAGGTAAATTTTGAGTTGAATGATCAATATCTTCCATTTTTTTATTGTTTTTCCTATTTTTTGGAATTGAAGTGTAAGATATTTCAATACCTATGGTTACAGATGCATGGTGGGAAAATTTGCTGCAAAGGTTCCGAATCTTCAAAGGATTGTTATTCAAGTGTTAAGCCAACCATGCAGTGCTTCAGGGTGTGAGCGCAATTGGAATATGTTTGAGCACATACACTCCAAAAAGTGCAATAGGTTGTCAATTCAAAGGTTGAATGACCTTGTATTCGTGCATTACAACCTTCGCCTTCGTCACAAGAAGATTATAGAGGATGAGGAAGACTCATCCCCCATTGAGCTAGAGTATGATCCATAGTCAGAGTGAATCACAGAGGATGACAACCGTGTGTTTACAGAGGAGGGCCATGAATGGGTTGATCAGGCTGATTGCGAGGAAGAGCTTATAGCGTTGGGAGAGGAGCGAGCTCGTACATCTAGGGATAAAGATGTGGTGGTAGATAGTGATACCACAAGGATGGGTAAAATCGCTGCAACTGCTTCTTTGTGTGTTTTTAAGTGGATTTGATATGGAATGCATTTTAATAGTTTTTAATCCTAAAATTCACTATTTTTAATGATTTTTAAAAATTTGCCAAGTCTTGCCGAGTCCGAGTCCGAGGCAAAAAAAAGCTTGCTGAGTCTTTGGCGAGTCTGAGTCTCAACACTATGCATAAAACAATAGCAAAGATCAATGGTTGGAAATCATCAAAGTTCACATTGTCCTTGAGCTTCATTCTTATCTCAAGGGGAAGAGGACTATGTGGGATGGCTTGATTTTTTTTTGACAAACCAGATGTCATAGGTTTTAAAATTGAACTAGGAGTTAGTCATGCTTGATCCATAGGATTTCTACTGCATTGAGAACTACATGGCTGGAGTGAAGGATTTCCTAAAACAGTTGGAGGAATGCGGATTAAGGTTTGCCAAGTGATGTAGATTGTGCTTGAAAATTTGAAGCTGCCATGTGATATCTTACTTTCCACTCTTCTCTCTGCTAGAGCCATGATGAAGGATAACCAAAATTTTGCCACTTTTGATGGTTTGGGTTCCCTATTGAATGTAGAACTGAAAAATCTCATAAAGTTGGCCAACTTGGTTTGAAGCAACAAATTCAATAGACTAAGGGAGAAGGAGGAAAGCACAGCCTAAAGGGAAATCATGACAAAAAAATGTGTCTATGCCAAGACCAAGGAGCCATGACGATGGGAGCAAGAAAGGCTCTCATAGCGGTCACAAAGGAAAGGCAGCGGAGGAAGAGATGGCAAGAAGTGGTGCTACGAATGCGACAATTTGTGGCATAAGGAGAACACTTGTGTGAAGAAGATGAAAGACTTGATGAGGAGAATGAAGAACTCAAGTCCCATCAATTTAAAGGTCGTGGTAAGGATTTTTCTCTTGTTGCTCATACTTCTAAGACAATGCATGCTCATACTTCTAGAATCGAGTGATAATGGACCCAATATGCACCCGCCATATAGTTAATGACGGTAGTTTACATTGTTTGAAAAACTTGACGATGAGAAAACTTATGCAAGGGTTGATTCAATATTAACTGTTGTTGGAAATGGTGATGTGTTTGATAATGGGGTTATTCATGATGTCTACCATGCTCGTAATTTCAGTGCCAACCTTTTTTGCATGTTCCAAATCACTTAGCAAGGTAAGAAAGTTAAGTTTTGGCACAACAGATTTGTTTTTAGAGATGTTACCAATAAATTTTAGCTAGTTGCAGGTTGTACAAATGATAATCCTATTAAGGTTAAGGCTTATAAGTTTTTTTGGGTTTGGGGATGTTTCAAATGGAGAGGGGCCATATTTTGTGGTGGCCAAGACAAATGAGGAGAGTTGTGTAGTATGATTAATGTCCACTGAGATACTAGACCATCAATAACAACACATATAATTGTAATCCAAAAGATAGCAACTTTTATTCATAAAAGATAAGTCTCAATACAATTCACACAGTACAAGGAGGACTTGATACAAGCCCCCATACGTCGACATACAATATGCAATTTGAAGGACAAGACCCAATGATTGTCGGTTAACTCAACTTTCACAACCGACATCACAAAGGGTCTTGGTACATCATTAAATAAATGCCGACAAAAGACTTGCAAAACAATGTCATAATTAACTCCCACTTTAAACAAGTTGGAGTGCCTTCCGACACATTTCATACAAAACATGATAAAAATTAGAATGAAGAGAGAAGATAGAAGTCATTCCGGTGGAGCTCCTAGTGATGTATAAAATTTGCAACCTTCCGGAGGCAAGAAAAAGCATGTTTCACCTGACGTAATTCTCAACCACTTCTATTTATTTTCTTGGAAAAGCAAAGCGGGGGTTTGGGGGCAGTGCCCCTGAAGCCAAGCACAATTCGACCCTTTTGCAACCTTTGAAAATCCCTGAAACAACTGATTTTTTTTCTTACACTTTCTTTGTTTGTAGGTAAGCATGGAGAATTAAATGGTGGAAATGGGGGATCTTGGTTGGAAAACTTAGGTTTTAGAAAGCCATGCGATGTTGCTTGCTTGACTGGGCTCAAACTTGACACACCATCGTACAACATAGGGTTTTGGGGTAGAGTAGTGTACGTGCAAACTTGGCATACCGTGGGGTGATTACCAAACGTAGAACAAAGGCCATACGATGACTGAACAATCACTTGGGCAGTGTATGACAATCGCATAGTAGGCCATACCATAGGTTTCAATGTTGTGGAGGATGAACAAGGTGGACGTATGGTGGGATTGAATGTTTTAGTAGACGGTGGGCTACTGGACGTATAGGGAGTTGTGTATAGATGAACTGTATGTTGAGAATCAGAGAATCTTTTATGGTGGGCAAGAGATTTAGATGTACGTTGAGCAATGGAATTGGATGTATTGGATGTACGGTCAATTATAGATTCACTAGGTTGGATGTATGTTGGGTTGTACAACGAGGGAGTGTTATTCTAGTCGTATGTTGCGGGTAAGTTATGCAGGCCGCACATTGAGGGTGTTTTATGTCTGGCCATACAACAGGTCTAGGTTGAGCTTGTGTTTAACTAAACATGGAGGGACGTACGATTGGGAGTGAATTGTTGTGATTTTGATTTTGTGCCTCACATCCTCTTGGACATTGCACGTTGAGGGTGTTTTATGTCTGGCTGTACAACAGGTCTAGGTTGAGCTTGTGTTTAACTAAACATGGAGGGACGTATGGTTGGGAGTGAATTGTCGTGATTTTGATTTTGTGCCTCACATCCTCTTGGACATTTATTGCTGAACGTACCTTTATCTTTAACAGCAGACCTTCCCATCAAGTCTCAACTTGGATTGATTTCAATTAGATTGATATTTTCTATTCTTATTTTATATAATTTTAATTTAGAGTCGTTCACTGTGCCTTTGACCATTGCCTTGTTCAAGTTTTCTAGAGTGATTGCCTTATTCTTGAATATTTGTATAATTTAAAATGGTCCCAGCTGTAACACTTTGAACTTACTCGGCTTAGTTTTGCGTCCCCTGTTATTTCTTAGTGCTAGAGTTGTGGCTTTAAAGTTCCTCCTTCAAAAGTGTTTATCATGCCAATAGTTCCCTCTTTTCCACATGAATTTAATTGTGTTGTGCCCTCACATGCTCATCCTATTCGAGCATATCCATCGTATCCGACCATATTTAAAAAATAGATTGTACTTCAGGAGGTCTTACCCCTCTTATTATTTTTTCCTTGGACCCCTCGTTCACACTCATAGAAGCAGGGCCTTTAGAGTGCATGTTGGAGTCGCTTCAATTGTTGGGCCGACTTTCCATTGAATGTTGCACCCTTGACGTTGTAATTGTTGAACTCCAATGGGTAAGACTACTGCGATAGTTTAGAATGGCTTAGCCTTACTAGAATTTGCTTTTGGTCATCTTGCTACAAATTTGGGCCTTCATCAATCTTCATAATCTCCACGTTATTACAATTAGAGTGGAATGCTTTGTAGTTTTCCATTTGCCATTGGAACAAACCATTGAGGGAGTTTGTCTCAATCTTGGGGCACAATTGTAACTTGAAGACCCTTCATTGTTCGCCTCCATCGTACCTCGGGTCCTGTCAACTAAGCACTCTTCTTTGGATTTTGAATTAAATGAGTCTAATGATGTTGCTTCCTCATTGACTGCCTGATTCTTCAAGTCTATGACATACTTCCATCCTTTGTTTTCGATGGAGATCAAATTATTTTTCTAGTTATGATTTGCTTTGGCTGCTATCAACCAAACACGATCCAATAGTGCATCATAGGCCTTTTTCAATGAGATGACTAAAAAATTTAGTAAAAAGGGTTGGGTTCCAATAATCACCTTTTGGCCTATCAGTACATCCAATACTGTAATGCCTTGTTGATCTACATGAACTAGTTGGAATGTCGAAGGCCACATAGTTGGCTACCCAAGACTTCCAAGTCTCCTCTAGAAGAACATTCAATCTAGAACCATTGTCGAAGATGATGTTTGTCAAATTCCTGCGCAAAGCTTCCTCATGCACAATTGTCACTTGTCATGCTAGGTTGATTGTCAGGAGCATAGGATCGATCACTTGGTCCCTTGACTAAGTGGGCTCGATTGTGAGTTCATTCTTCTGTTTTGTGCTCTTGCCATCACTAGACATTAGGTGTGCCATTCTACGCTCCATGTTCGGGCCAATGTCGTGTATGGTAGTAGTTAGAACATTCTTGCGTTTTGAAATGCTTTGCAATAAGTCAACTATCTTCATAGGTATAGTTGTTTTCAAGGCTTGTCGTGCAATATTTTTGTCAGACTCTAGTTTGCTTGTAGTTGTGCTTGTATGTTCATTCAATTGACACTGTTCTTCGACCATGGCCCTCTCGACTTACACCCTTGCCTGGCCCAACCATTCCTTCTTCGTATGTGGGTTAGGGTGATTGGCTTTCTTTTGTTGTGCTTTGGTAATTGCCATAACTAGCTTTCCCTCGGCTACGTTAGTCATATTGACATTGGCTTGCTTTGGACAATTGCCATCGTTATACCATCTACAAAGAAGTCTAGTGTCATTTTCGTTGGGGCAATTTCGCAAGAAATTGCCCACTCATTGCACTCCCAATATTGTATAATTGGTCATCCTTCGGAGTTTTATTGAATTTGACTCTTGCCATGACTATTATTTTGTCTTTGGTAGTTCCTTGGCAACGTGGTGAGTGGTGTCGATGACTTTCCTAGTGTGAACATTGCTTGGCTGTGCTTATTCCACAAATTTTATATGGAGTCCTTTTCTGAATGCCCTTGTAACTTGACAAATCTTGCACAGATGATCCTTATAATCTTTCCTACCGTCTCCCTTTAGTTCATCCTTTGGAACATGTATTTTCTCAAGGGTCACAAAGATCCTAGTTCACTGTCACTAGAATTAGAGTCCTCATCTTCGCTTCATCTTCTTGTGTGTGAGGATGATGTTTTATTCTCACTTTGGATGCCCATTGCTCGGTTATAGGCATCTTCATATGATGAAGGTGGGAAGTCATTTGTTTTCTTAGTGAGGGAACCTCATTTTCAGCCCATCAGTTGATTCGTTCTCAAGTTTGTCAAGAAACTCCTTGAGTCTCCTATTGTAAGTGCGAACTGTCTCATGCTTACATTGGATGGTGTTGTAGATATTCACGACAATCTCGTTGTCGTCTCTTAAGAGTTTGAATTCCTTTTCGAACACTTGCTTGAGTGCTGCGCATATTGCTTTGGTAGTACTTGATGCATCAGTTTACCAATCGATGGACATCCCCCAAAGGGTAGTAGGGAAGCATCCTAACCATATCCAATCTTTAGTTTTCCCATTGGCAGTCTAGATAGTTGGACGTACGATAGTGTTGTATCGGATCTTCTGATTCATCACTAGTGAACTTTAGCAACCTATGCTTTTCTAGAGATGGAGCTAATGGGGTAACCACGGCTATGGTGTGGTTTTTCGAATAAAGTTTCCCTCTTAAGAAGGTTAGCGTCGGACATCCCTGTGCTCGCATAGCACTATCGAACATGTCCCAATGCTTGACCCTTCCTTTGACAGGGATCTGTAGGCTATCTTACACACTGTCATGTCCATTTTCATGTGCTCCAAATTTTTGCTTTGGTTGCCTTGTACTTTCACGTGATTTCGTTGCAACACCCTCCACTTCAAACTAGTTGGCAAGGTCCACCCTTCCTTCCTCAAGGAGGGGCTATGGCAATATCTACCCACTCTTTATTGCAAGTGGTGTAGGGTCCACTAGTTCCAATTGAACGCTTAAGCCTAAGCTTGCACTTCGACTTCATGCTTTAGTCTCATGCTTCAACCACCGCCTCATACTTCCCTTGATGTATTTTCTTAATTAGCTGCTTGTCACCACCTTTGTTGTCTTTCTTGTTGCTCCACCAATCAGATAGACCATTTAACTTCTTGGTCCTCCCCTTGACTGTATGACTCTCTCTCCTTGGTTCCAAATTAATGGCTTGAATCATAGTTTACATACTCGGTGAGTATGAAACTACTTGGAATTTTTTTTCATCTGTGAGTTTTTTCACTTATGCTTGCGAGTCTTAGATTAAGGACTCAACACAAAAAACACATGGAAAAATGCTGAATCAGGTAGAATTTCTATAAAATAAACGTTTAAGCAGGTTTTAAGTTATATTTTATACATATACTTTCAAGAAGTTTGAGAGTGGTTTCGGACCTCTAGGAGCTATAATGTAAATTCTAGGTTTGGGAGGATCATATCACATTTCAGACTTAGCTAGATTTTAGGCTTTTAGGATTTCAGAGTTAGCCATATTTCAAAGTTTCAGGATTTCAGGGAGACATCATAGGAGGTATGAAGGTTGCATGAAGGGATATAGGTATGATAGAATGGTATGAGAACATTTCTCGCAAATTGCCACAAGCCAATCCCCCACATTCTTGGTGCACCCTTTAAGGCGTGCACTCAGGGAGATTTGACGTGCCAATGAGGCTCTGCAAGAGAGAGCGTCAGTGAATGATCAAGCTGAAAAATATCGATGTCTACATATGCCCCACCCAAAGCTCATCACATGTCACAATAGTGTAATGCGGGATAGTGCTTTGGGAAATATACATATCGACACAAAAGCATAGAGGAAATGTTGAAAGAAATGATGATGTGATTTCGTACTCTATTTGTAATCAAATCTAATAAAAAACACTTCCCCAACATTTTACAGACTCATTTGATACATTTTGTTACTGTAATTTGTATAAAATTAATGTATTTTAAGAAATTTAAGTATTTTTTTAAGTTGCCAAGTATTATCGAGTTGATTTTATTTTTGATCTGCCAAGTCCGAGAATGCGAACTATGGCACAAATCATTGCTTGTACTCATTGATCTTGTTCTTTGTGAACTCTTTGCACCATTGTAATATCTTTTGTTGTATTTCATGGTTATGTTTGACATATTGATTTGTGAACCAAATTTAACTTGACTCGACATTATTTAAGGCAATGGAGCCAAAACCTAGTATGATTAATGTCTACTAAGAACTAGACCATCAGTAGCAATGTAAAAAAATAGTAATTTGAGTGATAACAACTTGTATTCATAAAAGACAAATCTCAATACAATTTTCACAATACAGGGAGGCCCTGATACATGCCCCCATACCTCGACATACAATATGCTATTTGAAGGACAAGACCAATCAGTTGGGTTAACTGTCACAACCGACATTACTAAGGGTCTTGTTACATCATTAACTAAATACCAACAAAAAAGTTACAAAACAATGTCTTATTTGATGGTCTACAAGTTGCTTATGGAATGAAGAAATTGGGCCGCCTAAATTTAAGGCTGATGAAATTAGTGGGCTCTCTAAATATGGTAAATGGTATTTCTTTGTCCAGGGGGTGTGTTCTTAGGAAGCATCACGAGGAAAGGTTCAAGAAGAGCAAGGCATGGCATGCAAAGGGACATTTATGGTTGGTTCATCCTGATTTGTGCTACATGAACTATCAATCTCTATCAAGAGTGGGATTTATCTAGACCTTCATTGATTACTTTTCCAGGAGGATTTGGGTATATTTTCTGAAGTAGAAGTTTCTTTCCTTGGATAAGTTCATTGAGTGGAAAGCATTGGTTGAGAAACAATTTGGGCTTCTAGTCAAATGTGTGAGATTGGATGGAGGGAGAATATATGAATCATGCTCTGAAAGATTTTTGTTTGAAGCATATGGGATTGAAGAGCAGCCTATAACAAATACTCTCCAATAGAATTGTGTATCTGAATGGAAGAATAGAACATTGGTCAAGATGGCAAGATGTATGTAAGATGCCAAATGTATGCATGAGGGGTTTTGGGTTGAGGCCGTTGGTTGTGCTAATTTTATTCTAAAAGGGTTCCTACCAAGGCCACGGGGAATGTGACTCTGCTTGAGAATTGGTGTGGTACAAATCCTACGACTGTACTCTAATGCACAACACAAGTACAACCAGTCAAGCAAATATGGAATGTATGTGCTGATAAGGCTAGAGTCATGATTGGTTTGCTAGTCCATGGGCTGTGACATTTTTTTAAGTGTAGCCTATATTGAGTGTCAAAATCACACTCATTGTAGCCTATTATGTCTGTCAAAATCAGACTCATTTTTCCAGTTTTACTACATCTTACAACAATAAAAAATCAGTTCTATGTTTAATTATTAGAGCTTAGGAAAACGTTAAGGCAGTTGAAGTTCTATGATTGCCATTATGATTTTTTTAGAATGCTTGGTTGCTTCTACATCCACAGCTGAGCCTCTTCATGGATACAATATCCTTTATGCATTCATTTATTTGCTCTTGTTGCTGAGATTTGTCACACTCTTTATTACATGAGATGGTCATGATAAGGAATATTGATAACATCCTCAAGTTTGGAGTTCTTTAAACAGGAAGTGTGGCTTGGGGAGGTTAGTATGTTGATCCACACTCCATGCTTGTGGACATTATTGTTTTGATATCTTTAGACTTCTATTGGTGCGCTTTGTTCTTGTTCTTGGGTGGATAGAGCTTGTTGATGCGTACTTAACCATTGATGCATTTTGGTTCTTTGCTTCTAGGTGGATGGAGCTTGCTTATAAGTACCTCATTTTTTTTTTCAGTTCGATTCTTGCTTTTGGGAGGTTGCATCTTGCTTATGTGCATTTGGTATTGTTTTTTTTTGGAACAGACTTCCCAGTTATTGAGATGCTTCTTGGTTCATGCGGGCCGTATTATGGAGTTTCTTTTTATGGCTTATGAAGTTCTATGACAGATCTTCATTTTCTCTTAACCCAGCTAGCTTTGGATTTCGTAGTGTGATTGAGTGGCTCTCATTGATGGTTGTTTGAGGCATTGATGGTCTTTTGGCTCTTGGGTGAGCCCCCTTTTGTTCATGTTGGATTTTAGTGGCTCCTTTGTTGAGCTCTCGTGGTTCATCATTGATGTCCCAGTCTTCAAAAGGTTGCACGGGGTTTTTCAGGTGCTTTCCTTGATTATTGATCCACAGTCCATGCTTGCAGACATTATTGTTTTGATATCTTTTATTGGTGCACTTTGTTCTTGCTCTTGGGTGGATAGAGCTTGGTGATGCATTCCTTCTAGGTGGATGGAGCTTGTTTATGCGTACCTCGTTCGTTCTTACAGTTCTATTCTTGCTCTTGTATGAGGTTGGAGCTTGCTTATGCACATTTGGTATTATGTTTTTTGGAATGGACTACCCAGTTATGGAGGTGCTTCTTGGAGCATGTGGGGCCTATTATGGAGTTGCTTCTTGTGGCTTATGATGTTCTATGATGGAGCTTGATTTTTTGTTAACCCAGCTGGCTTTGGATTTGTACAATGATTGAGTGGCTCTCATTGATGATTTTTTGCGGCATCAATATTCTTTTGGCTCTTGGGCGAGCCCCTTTTTGTTCATGCTGGTTCTTAGTAGCTCCTTTGTTGAGCTCTCATGGTTCATGGTTGATGTCCCAGGCTTAAAAAGTTTGCACGGAAATTTTCGGATGCTTTTCTTGATTATTTAATGTTGATATCATCCTTGCTCTTTTTGGAGTGTTGTGGTCCAAAAACTCTAGGAGACTGAGTTCGATCATTGGTTTCAATTTTGGTCTTGCAAACGGTTGGCAATCCTTGGCCTCAGGTGATTGAGCATTTGTTCTAAGACTTTGATGTTGCACTGGCTTTGAGAGAGTGTTTTTGGCTATGGATTGTGAAGCAAATTGTGTTCTGGTTGGATTTAAGAGACGCTTTTTAGGGGGGATGTTTGCCGGACACTGTTTTTCCTTGTTTCCTTCCAAGACTGGTGTTAGGGGAGATGTTACTTCATATTTGCATGTTTGATGTTACTTTATAAATATTGTTTCAAGACTGAAGTTACCTTTTCTCACATGAAGAGGGGATTACTTTGGCAAGATTCGAGCAGTGTAAAGCAGACCGAGCAGAGCAGAGCAATGGAAGGGAGTTTACTTTGCTCTAGCGATATTGCTATGTATATATACACTTGTACCTCTTATGTGCACGAATATTGTCTTGTGCTTTGCATAGTTCTGCATCGTTTGTTGCATGGGAGAAATACTTATCAATTGAGCATGTCATTCAGAAATTTAAGTAGTATGTTCGTGAATTCCAGTCATGTGCACATTGAATTCAGCAATATAACTTTGATCCAGGTGGCAGTTTGTGACAAACTTTTGACAGGGTACTGATGAATTAGTACGCCACCGTGCTGGAGGCATAACTTCATGACTGTAGCTTGTAACAACTTTGTTGAAAATGAATTAGAAAGCTTAGGGCATGCACAACATGGTGATGGGGTGCAGGACCCTGTTCATCATATTATGATCCTGAAAGTCTGCTCTGAAGGGCTTCAAAATTATAAAATACATAAATGTAGAAAATACCAATTTTTTTTCAAAAAATCAAAACTTTGTATTTTTATTATAGTTCGAGTCATGACAAAACCTCTTAACTGCTTGGGGGAATGCCTGTCACATGACTCTTCTCATCCCACGTCGAATCACGCCATATTCTATTTTTAGATTGTTTGTTTCTTTCTGAAAAATAGCTTTAAAGAAATTTTTATTTGAATTGTAAAATTCAATGGAGTGAAGATACAGAGAAATCAGAATATTGAAGCTTCACATCTCTTCTCAGAGATTGCTATCTATTGTAGCTTCACATCTCTTCATAGAGATTTCTGCCATTTGTTATATGCAGAACAAAGTGCGGTAGCAACATATTATGATCCCCAAAGTCTGCTCTGAAGGGCTTCAAAATTATAAAATACATAAATGTAGAAAATACCAATTTTTTTTCAAAAATTCAAAACTTTGTATTTTTATGAGTTCGAATCATGACAAAACCTCTCAACTGCTTGGGGGAATGCCTGTCACATGACTCTTGACATCCCATGTCGAATCACGCCATATTCTATTTTTAGATTGTTCATTTCTTTCTGAAAAATAGCTTTAAAGAAATTTTCATTTGAATTGTAAAATTCAATGGAGTGAAGATAGAGAGAAATCAGAATATTGAAGCTTCACATCTTTTCTCAGAGATTGCTACCTATTGTAGCTTCACATCTCTTCATAGAGATTTCTGCCATTTTTTATATGCAGAACAAAGTGCGGTAGCTCCACATCTCCTCTCAGAGATCACTTCCTTTTTTTGTAACAGCACAGGAGAGATATATCACATCTCTTCTCAAAGATAGCTATACATACCTCCCACATTAATGAAACAGTAAATTCTTTTATACAGAATTTTATCTCTCTGTGTATATTTTATTTCCATTCATTCATGGATCATTTCGCTACAGTTCTGCAATTTTATGTTATGCTATAATTGTTCTAATTAAATCACCCTATAACACATTAAGATAATGCAATTTGGTGTGTTGTCCACTGGATTCCCGATCCAATCTGGATCAAAGTTTGAGTGTATTTGTGTAGTGAATTGTATCAGCTATAAGTTGTTCTATTCAGATTAAAAAATAAAAATGAAACTGTCATAAAAGAAAGTGTTTCCCCATAACCTATTGTGAGTGGCAATGTGTGTGTGAGAGAGAGAGGCCAAATCACAAATGAAGACCAATACTTTCTACTCTTTCTGACTTATCTCCATTAAATATTTTCAAAAGCTAATTGAAGACGAAGCCAAAGCTTGTCTAAGTCTCTAATACTTCTTTGTTCGTTAAAGTACCTTTTAACCATTCAACATCTGTTTTACTTGTGCTCTTTGTTAATTAGGTGCATTCTAAATTTGGATTTTTCACGCTACTAAGCTATTAGTTACAAGGGAAGGGCAGAAACCCTAGGGAGTTATAGTATACTCTTAAGGGTATGGTAGAAAGGAGAATTACTGGTTATTTTACTTTGTAGAAAACCGTATAACAGAGAAGATAGACCGTATGCGAGCAATGCGTCAGTTGATCCTACTGGGGTAAGGAAAGATATACTTGTTTCCTATGAGGCACATAAGCTTATGAAGAGGAAAACATAATAGAAATTGGCCTAAACTTGCTGTCCATGGGTAGAGAATTACAAGGAACAAACTTGGTCAAAAACCAATTCCAAGCCACAGTGCAAATAAGTAGGAGTCTAGTGATGTTAAAATTGCTTTCCTTTGCTTGTTGATCGCCCTTTGGAAGCTGGAGTTTTGTAGATGGACAACTTAGAGTTACTGCGACTTGACAAAATCCTTTCAAATTGAGCCATAGCATGATAGATGCTAGCTTTGTTAGTAGTCATGAAGGGCAATCTGTTGACGTGGAACTGGCAATGATCCTTGCTATGAACAGCTTTCACAGAACAGAACTTAATGCTGAGGGATTGATTGCACTTGTGCATTCAATTTATATTTCATCCAAATTAGACTCCAAAGGTCATTATTTTGCATGCTAGACTGTTCGTAAAGGATATAAGTTCTTGTATTAGTAAAATGAAATGATTGGGTCGAGCGTTAAGTGCATTCTACAATAGGTTAAAGGCACATGCATTTATCTAATTTGGGCTGAAAAAAACAGCAATAATATTATCAAAATGTACAAAGCCTGTCATTTTGTGTCATCACTGAAGGAATTATTCCTAGAAACCATTCAAATGACCAGTTGGGAGATGCTGGAAACAAACTATTTTCAAGTGGAACAACAACCAGCACATCATGCAAACTTTCCCTGTCATGCAAGGAAACCTGAACCACTGAACCAATGAGTTCATGTTCACATGTCTTTGGTAACCAAACCTACAGCTGAACCGATGAGTTCATGTTCACAAGTATTTGGTCACTAGACCTACAGCCGAACCACTTAACCAATGAGTTCACGAGTCTTCACCAAGCCTACAGTTTATGATAAAAGCCTAATGCAAAACAAGCACCAGTCCCTAGCTAAAACTAGTTTGTTATGGCTCAGGCCATCTCCAATTACACACGGAGACAAGAAGCTTGTTGTATACGTAGCTTGCATTTTATATCTACTCAAGTACTTGTAAAGTCCCTAATTGCAAGGGGAATTATCACCATTACCAAAGCTTTTGTAGAGAAACAACTGATATGGTCAGCTTGACTCTACACTCATCAACATTCTCCCATAGAGAGTCAGCTCATTGGTGGCTCCAATCACTTCACCACATGTTCCGAGGTTAAATAATGCCAATCACACATCTTCCAGCAGCACGGACTACAATTAATATTCAAACCTGCAAACCCTTTGGTTCTAAGGATTGCAGTGGTTGCCGTAAGCCTAAAAATAAATTCTAGGAATAAGACTACAATAGAACCCCCAAGTCTACAATTCCCATTGAAAGAAGGGCTGCAATGTGAGAGCCCCAATTCTGCCAGTCCTGAAGAGGTGATGACTTCTTGACCCCTTGGAAAATATGTGACATGTCACTTTAGTAACAACTTCCTAAAAATCCCAAGGGGAACACCTAGATGAAAGAGCTGCCCCTCTCCCCCCGCTACCACCCTCAACTCTCGAAAGATAAAGGATATTTCTAGTCCTGAAATCCAAGCTCCTAGTCTTGAGAGAAAATCTCAAGATCACAGTGAGGAAAAGTTGGCTCTTCGGAATGTTGAAGAAGAAAAGCTCTCCATTGGTTCTATGAGCACTCCTATGGTGTAGTAAGAATACCAAGGAGCCCTCGGGGCTTCCTAAGCCCAGCAGTGAAAGGAAAAAGGATTCCACCTCCGGTTTCCCCTTTGGATCTTCAAAGGCCAAGGTGGATAATTTCTTGGCTAATATGAAGTCAACGGGCTCCCCTAGGGATTCCATCAAAACTCCTTCCCTGTAAAGAAGGCTTGTATTACCAACGGACTCAATACCCAAGTGGGAATGCCTCTTGGCCAGATTTATCACAGCAACTCCAATGTTCAATAGAATGGCCAAAGCATGGGAACTCCCCTAACTCAAGATGAGAAATGGACAGAGGTTAAAACTCTAATAAATGAGAGGAGAAAAGTAGTTATTGGAGCTAGTACGAGAGGATGTAATGTCCCTTTCCAAATGTTCGAAGACCTTGCTGGCCTACTCCACCCTTTTTCCTTATTTATTTCCTTGTGAATTGGGGCGTGGGAGGAATAAAGGGAATATTTGGACCCTTATGTGCATTTGACTTTATATTTTTATGTTGAAGAGGTCATTAATGCACTTTATGTTATATTTTCACGTTGAGGTGCTTTAAGTCATAACTTATGTAGGAAAAGTGTTATTTTCCCCCCTATGGGCTCTAGACCCTTAATGAGTATTTATTACTTATTAATTTTTTTTTTTAAAAGCAGACGTTGGAAAAGGTGAAGGTTTTTAGGGTTTGGAGGAGTTATAAAGAGAATTGGGGGGTTAATATTATGATTATGTTCATTGTTATTTTCCTCTGGAGTTTTGGAGAGCTTGCGTGTTTATCCACTTTGCTTAAGGAGTAAAATCCCTTGAGATCCTTGGTTTCGGTGCAGAGGAGACTTTGGACCCTAGCTGGAAGGGTTATTCGGTGAGAGGATTTATCCTCAATCCCTAGTAGCTGCATTCATAGGTACCGAGGATTATTTTCAGCATATTGGCGATTATTCTGGTACTAGCCGTACAAATTGGGGAAATATCACAGGTTATTTTGCCATAGAGTGGGCCTTGAAGGTTGACGTCATAGCTGGAGGATTGACGTGTTGATTTGGAGGCAGCGTGGGAGCTTTGGGTACAGGTCATGGGGTTTCCAAATCCATGTATTGTTGGCTGCCACAACACAAGTTATTGCTGATGATTATGGAATGCACAACAATCTTTGGAAGGAGTGCAGAGGTTATAAAGGGATTATAGAACAGTCTACATCGCTGCTGATATGAGTCTGAAAATAGCTTCAGCTGTTAATATATTAAGTTTGATCCAGAATACTAGTCCTTTTCCTTGTATTGCGGATTATTACACTCAGAGATAGATTACCAGCAACAACTATATCAGGTAAGAGGTCAGAAATTATTAATCTGAACATATTGGAATGCTTGCTTCAACTGAGTGTATGGTAAATGTTTGTTAAAATGTTTTTGTCTTATTCCTTGTTTTTCAAACTGTTTATGAGAGCGTCAATGGCATCTCCAACGCAATAGATAGATTGCCAACTGTTTGATAGAATGACACTGCGTAATCTTTGAATGTTTTCATGATTATATGGTGGATTTATGATTCTAGTCATGCTTGTTCTAAACCTTGTATAATCATTGCATACAACTGTTTCACGAAATAATTGCATGTTAAAAAGAAAAATCAGAATTTTGCAAGTTTGGAACAATATCCTCTGGTTAGGGATATTTTAGTGGTATCAGCGCTGGTAATCTTGTCAGCCTGTTTGGGAAGTTCACTCTGTTGCAATCTTTAGTTGAGGAATACGATTTCAGCCTTGCATGTGAGTGATCAACACTTGCATGTCAAAGTTGAGATCAAATTTTTAGTTGCATGATAAGGATCAACACTTGCATGTTAGAGTTAAGATTCAGTTGAATAACTTTATGCAAAATAGAACTTTCACATGTAGCCAAGTACATGTGTGAATAGGTATTATCTAAGAAGAAGACCATTGAATCCGGTAGGTAATATAGAGGGAGTTCCTACTGATTTTCCAATTGGGAAGCTGATTGAAGAAATGCCTGAGGATAGAAGTAAAGAGGTAGCTGTAGATGATCCCAATGATGTATTCATGAAAAAGGTGATCATAAATATGGTCAAGCAGCAAGAGCAAACAAATTTATACTTGAGTCAATTTACACATCATTCAGGGGTACACAACAATGATGGTGGTGGAGTTGCAAATGGAGAGACAAGTCATACTATCCATCGCATGACTAGTTCACCTAGTGTGCCGCCAAGACCATTTATGCCTACCTTTTTGTAGGAGGTAGCACCTGAGCAGCCAGAGGAGCTAGAGGAGACTGTGTTTTGGAGAGTTTACCAGCAGTTGCGGCTTGACTTTCAGGTAGCTATGCCTTTTTCGAATTACTACAGGTGGAAGTCTAGCACTAGACCACGACAAGATAGAGGTGGTCCCAATCAGGATATGCAGAGATGTTTGAGAAAACTAACCTTCCCAAACTTTGATGGTTTGCGGAAGTGCATAACGAGGGCACGGTTCCAAAAGATGGACACATATTTGGAGTTGAACCCCATGCATGAGATAGAGGCGATTAAGTTCTCTACCCTTCATCTGGAAGGAGAGGTACATGACTGGTGGCACCATGGGTTGGTAACCCAAGGGCACAGGGTCATTGATACGTATGGAGAGTTCACACAGAGGCTGATAGACAGTTTTGATAAGAAGGATCCTGAGATGTTTTTTAGAGAGTTGACCCGTCTGAGATAGGTTGGCACACTTGATGCCTACATTGCAGAATTTCAGAGGTTGATAGTCATGGTTTCGGATGTTTCCGAAAGACGATTGACCTCCTTATTTATCGAGGGATTGATAGAGCCTTTGTGGGGTTGGGTAAAGGCATTTGGTCCACCTTCACTACAAGATGCTATTAGGGGAGCACAAGACTTGGGGTTCTCTACTCCTAAGGCAAGATTTTCATCAAAATTTCTGGGTAAACCTTTTCCACAGAATTAGGACAAGGGCCCTGAATTGCTAAAGAAGCCTTACATGACAAATGAGGCTAGAGATGAGTTGCGGAGGAAGAATCTATGTTTCACATGCAAAGACCCATGGGAACTAGGACATAGGTGCAAGGGAAGGGAAAAAATGCACTACATTGAGGTGTTTCTGGAAGAGGATAGTGAGGCTTCAAATAGTGATGCGTTGGATGATCATAGCGAGCATGAGGAATTGGAGCCTACACAGACCTAGGAGCCCACATCAAGAGGTACCCTTGCTACATTGTTTGGTAGTACCAGGTACAATGCATTTAGGGTTCGTGGTGTACTTCAGGGGTAACAGGTGTCAATACTGATTGATAGTGGGGCAACCCACAACTTGATTGACGAGGCGTTAGTCATGCAACGGGGACTACAGGTTGAAGACTTTGAGGGCTTAAACGTGGTTGTAGCAGACGACTTTACCATGACATGCACGAAGCGTGTCCAACAACTAGTATTGCATTGGGTAATCATACGGTGATAGATGATTTATATGTGGTTGGTATTGGGAATACCAACGTTGTATTAGGTGTTCAGTGGCTACATTTGCCTGGGGAATTCACTTAGAATTTCCAGTCTATGGAGCTGTAATTCAAAGGAAATGGGAAACATGTGGTGTTGCGGGTAATGTCCAATGGAGCTCCGAGAGTGGTTACAGCCAAGAGGATGGAGAGGAAATTCAGGAATGGTGACATAGACTAGGCAATTCATTGCTTCGTTTCGACTAAGCATATAGGTAGTGGTGAGCAGGATTACCACATTGACATACAGTCCTTGTTGGATAAGCATAGTGGGTTTTTTGGTGAGATGCCTCCAGGGAGACCAGTTGATAGAGGGTTTGAGCATGTGATAGAACTTGAGGAAGGGGCCAGGCCAATTATCACCACTCCTTATCGTCATCCTAGACGTTTTAAGGAAGAGATCAAGAAGACTATCAGGGAGCTGCTCAACATGGGACATATTAGGCCTAGTTCTAGTCCATTTGCGTCTTCAATGGTATTGGTGAAGAAGAAAGATGGGACTTTGAGGATGTGTATTGATTACCGTGCACTCAACAAAAAGAATATCAAGAATTGGTATCCCATTCCTAGGATCGATGAGTTACTTGATGAGCTACATGGAGCTGAGTACTTCTCCAAAATTGATCTACATTCAGGATACCATCAGATTAGAGTGCGGGAGCAGGGCGTACACAAGACAACCTTCAGGGGCCATTATGGACACTATGAGATCTTGGTGATGCCGTTCGGTTTGACTTATGCTCTAGCTACATTCCAGTCTTATATGAACCATGTGTTCAACCGCCTCCTGTGAAAATTTGTCCTAGTGTTCTTTGATGACATCTTGATATACAACAGAACATGGGAGGATCACCTTAGACACCCAACAGAACTTGGGAGGATCACCTTAGACACCTTGATGAGGTCTTGTCTATTATGGGAGCACAATCGCTTTATGCTATGGCTTCCAAGTGTGAGTTTGGGATTAGGGAGGTCTTCTATTTGGTATATGTTATAGGAGCAGGAGTTAAAGTGGATCAGACAAAGATATAGGCGATTATTGAGTGGCCACCGTCGAAAACTTTGACTCATTTGGGAGGCTTCCTAGGACTTTGTTGCTATTATAGGAGGATCGTGAAGGGGTACTCTCAGTTGACATCACCATTGACAGAATTGACCAAGAAGGGGGCATTTGTTTGGTCAGAATCTTCACAGCAAGTATTTGATCACCTTAAGAAGGTGATGAGCACATACCTAGTGTTAGCATTGCCGGATTTTTCACAGACCTTTATTCTTGAATGTGATGCTTCGGGTATGGGTATTGGTGCGGTGCTGATGCAAAATAGGCATCCCATTGCCTATGAGAGTCGGAAGCTGAGTGTGGTAGAGCGTGGGTATTCTACTTATGACAAGGAGATGCTAGCTATTTTGCATGCCTTGGCCAAATTTTGATAGTATTTGGTGGACAAAAGTTTGTGGTTAGGACGGATCACAATAGCTTGAGGTATTTCATGGAGTAGAAAGACCTCAATGATCGTCAGTAGAAATGGGTAAGCAAGATACAAGTCTACAATTTTGATATAGAGTATGTGAAGGGAAAGAACAATGTAGTAGCTGATGCATTATCTAGGTAGCCATCCCTTTGCTCTATGTTAGAGATTTCAGCTGATTGGAAGGCTCATATATTGGTTGAGTATTCCAAGAACTAGTTTGCTTGTGAGATTATGGATGGATTGATACAAGATGATAGGTATAAGGATGATAGGTGTAGTGGATGATGTGATATACTATAAGGGTAGGGTATACCTGGTGCATGAGTCGAGGATGAAGATTTTGAGTGTCATACATGACACACCATTGGCAGGTCATCCAGGGTACTTCAAGACTTACAGATATATACAGGAGAGATTTGCATGGAGAGGATTGGAAGACGATGTCCTTAACCATATTAGAGAGTGTGTGGTTTGTTAGCAGAGCAAATCCGAACACTCATTCTCTGTAGGATTACTTTAGCCATTACCCATTCCGAACCAGAAATGGGAGAGTATATCCATGGATTTCATTACAGGCTTACCCAAGGCTCAGGGTAAGAATTGCATTTATGTGGTGGTCGACAGATTGACTAAGCATGCTCACTTCTTTGCGATGCTATTTGAGAACAATGCATCACAAGTAGCAAATTTATTCTTTGAGGAGGTTTTTAGGTTACATGGATTGCCCAAGAACATAGTCAGTGATTTGGACAATAGGTTCATGAGTACATTTTGGCAGGAGCTATTTAGGTTAGTCAGTACAGAGTTGACGCTGAGTACCAGTTATCATCTGCAGATCGATGGTTAGACCGAGATTGTAAAATGGATAGAGGGTTATTTGCGAAGTTATGTGGTAGGGCATTAGAAGGCATGGGTTAAGTGGTTGTACTTGGACGAGCATTTCTACAATACGACCTATCAT
The DNA here is from genome assembly GCA_037957365.1 of Torreya grandis. Lineage (NCBI taxonomy): Eukaryota > Viridiplantae > Streptophyta > Pinopsida > Cupressales > Taxaceae > Torreya > Torreya grandis. The sequence goes on along the minus strand of JARHVA010004567.1, from coordinate 84,890 downwards.
ATGAGCATTGGTATGACACCGTTCTGAGCACTTTATGGGTATGATGGTTCATGATTTGTTGATTTGATGATATCAGATAGTCTAGCTTCCAAAGCTCGTGATTGGATTCAGATAAATCAGGGCATCATGAAAACCCTCAAGGAGAATATGCAGTAGGCACAAACTTAGCAGAGGGTGTATGTTGATAGGCACAGGGTGGAAAGATCATTTGATGTGGGAGATTCGGTGTTCCTTCGCTTACAACGTTATAGGCAATCCTCCTTCAAGAAGAGTGGTGCATAGAAATTGAAGCATCGATTCTATGGGCCTTAGAGGATTCTGAGACAGATTGGAGAGGTTGTGTCTGAGTTGGAGCTACCTGAGCATAGCAGGATCCATGATGTTTTCCATGTATCTTGCCTCAAAAGGGCACTTGGACAACATATTGAGCCATCTACTGAGTTGCCACCACTAGACGAGGAGGGCAATTTGATTCTAGTTCCAGAATCAATTATTGAGGTGCGTGAGAAGAAGTTCAGAAGCTAAGTCATCACAAACTATTTGGTGTGGTGGAAGGATTTGCCATTAGAGGATACTACGTGGGAAGGTGAATAGATTTTGCAGCATCCTAATCTACAATTGCTTCAGGACAAGCAATCTTGGGAAGGGAGAGCTGTAATGTCCCTTTCCAAATGTTCATAGACCTAGTTGGCCTACTCCACCCTTTTCCTTATTTATTCCCTTGGGAGTTGGGGCGTGGGAGGAATAACGGGAATATTTGGACCCTTATGTGCATTTAACTTTGTATTTTTATGTTGAAGAGGCCATTAATGCACTTTGTGTTATATTTTCATGTTGAGGTGCTTTAAGTCATAACTTATGATTGGGAAAAGTGTTATTTTCCCTCCTATGGGCTGGGCACTGCACCCTTAATGAGTATTTATTACTTATTATTTTTCTAGAAGGGGGCGTTGGAAAAGGTGAAGGTTTTTAGGATTTGGAGGAGTTATAAAGAGATTTGGAGGGTTAATATTATGATTATGTTCATTGGTATTCTCTTTGGAGTTTTGAAGAGCCTGCGTATTCATCCACTTTGCTTAAGGAGTAAAATCCCTTGAGATCCCTAGTTTCGGTGCAGAGGAGACTTTGGACCCTAGCTGGAAGGGTTATTTCGGTGAGAGGATTTATACTCAATTCCTAGTAGCTGCATTCATAGGTACCGAGGATTATTTTCAGCATACTAGCGATTATTCTGGTACTGGCCATACAGATTGGGGAAATATCACAAGTTATTTTGTCATAAATAATGCCATCGCTGGAGGATTGACGTGTTGATTTGGAGGCAGCGTAGGAGCTTTGGGTGCGGGTTGTGGGTTTTCCAAACCCATATATTGTTGGCTGCCACAACACAAGTTGTTGCTGATGATTATGGAATGCACAACAATATTTGGAAGGAGCAGAGGTTATAAAGAGATTACAAAACAGTCTACATCACTGCTAATATCAGTGTGAAAATAGCTTCAGCTGTTAATATATTAAGTTTGATACAGAATACTGATCCATTTCCTTGTACCACAGATTACTACACTCAGAGATAGATTATTAGCAACAACTATATCAGTTAAGAGGTCATAAATTATTAATCTGAACACTATATATTGGAATGCTTGCTTCCGCTGAGTGTATGGGAAATGTTTGTTAAAATGTCTTTGCCTTATTCCTTGTTTTTCAAACTGTTTATGAGAGTGTCAATGATATCTCCAACGCAATAGATAGATTGCCAACTGTTTGATAGAAGGACACTACGTAATCTTTGAATATTTGCATGATTATATGATGGATTTATGATTATAGTCATAGCTGTTCTAAACCTCGTATAATCATTGCATACAACTATTTGACGAAATAATTGCATGTTAAAAAGAAATATCAGAATTCTGCTAGTTTGGAACAATATCTCTTGGTTGGGGATATTTCAAAGGAAAACTCAAAATAATAGGCAAAAATTCTTGGAAACAGAAAAGGGAAACATCTAGGGATCACAGAGGATCCTTAGACAGTCCAAGCTTTTGTAAGTCCCATGGGACGCATTTCGGAGGGCAGGTGTCCCTCAGAATCCGTAAGTGTCGTTAATTTTGGTCATCCTCCTAAGGTTTTGAATTTGATACGTGCAAAGGAGTTCTCGATAGGATCCCTCTAGGTGTTGGCATTTTTGGGAAGGATTGGTATTACGAGTTAAGCAACGACTGGGACTCACTAGTCGATCATATGGATCTTCCAGATTCAAGCTGTTGGTATAATAAATGCGCTTGCAACTACCTATTTTTAATTTTGAATTCTTGTGGCAAACGATCCATCTCGGTAAAAAGTAGGTGGGAAACACATTTATTAGACATATCGCGCCACTGGAATTTTAGAAGTTACCTTTTTTGCTTAAATATGTTTTGGATCATTATGTTAAGTTTAATTTTTGGAAATATTGGAGGTGGTCTCCCTTCTGAGCGCGAGATGGAGAACACTGAGGGGCATCCTAAGAATACTAATGAACCCCCGATTGGGGACCTCAAGCAATATTGAAATTTCCTGAAGGGCAGGAACCTAATCGAAGTGAAGTACATCAATTCTCTAGTTGGAAAATTCATAGGAGCGAGGAATGGCATCGAAGCTGTCAGGAATTGGACCAAGAAGGACTAGGGTTGGAGAGGTTGGAATTTTCGCTCTTGCTAACAAGTGCTTGTTTTCATTTGGTTGCAGGAAAGACAAGTTTAAGATTCTGAATGAAGGCCCATGGTTGATGGGTAAAGTCTTTCTTGTGCTTCAGCCTTGGAAGCTAAATTGGTCCCCCTTAGCACTCAAGATGGACAAGATTCCTTCTTGGATTAATCTCCCAGGCCTCCCTCTTACCTATTGGGATGATTGGGTTTTAAGAAGCATAACAGAAACCATTGTCGTGTTTGTGACTATCGACTTAGTTACTCTCTCATGTAAAAGTCTGGTCTCGGCCCGAATCTGTGTGTTAGCCTCATTAGAGCAGTCTCTTCCCAGTTCTATCCAGCTCAGATCTGCTCTGGGATCCTGGAACCAAATTATTATGCATGAAATGGAAAAATAAATTTGCTCATTTCGTAGGAAACTTGGACATCTCAAGGAATTGTGCCCAATGACCCATGGAATTCAGCAAGTTAGCAATCTTAGGGGTGAGGAACTCAATGATAGCCCTGGCTATTGGAGATACAAAGGGAAAATTCTAGGCCACGCCCTCCTCCCCCTCTCCCCCCAATGAAACTCTTGAAAACATTAGGAGACATAAAGATGTTAAAGATTTTGAGTAATAGCAACCTGTGGATCCTCTCGTAGTTGGCTGTTCCTATTGTATCTGGTCATTGGTGGTCTAGTTTTTTTGTGTTGGCCTCTTTTGTGTCTTGGTGGTTGTTTTCTCTGCTGGTACCCAGACCCCATCTGTGTCCTGGGCTGGACCCCACACCAGCTTTGTGGGGGTTTATCGTTAATCAGAACAACTTCTTAAAAATCCCCAATAAATCTACTTTCCTATATATCGTGAATTAAAGTTCTTTTTCTCCCAAATTTCAACAGACCATCAATGCCTTAATATTTACAAATATGCGTTAAATTATATAAATCAACTGTAAACTCAGTCACTGACACATTTATATGATCATAAAAGTTATACATCAAGTGTAAGCATGGTAATCAACACAATAAATTAACCAAGCATTCACAAATATGCACAAACTTTAACTACAACTCATACTGAAACATCAAGGTCTGAAGGAAGTCAGTTAATACCTTCTCCAATGCAAGATACTCCTTTTTACACCATCAGTGTGCACTTCGAGAGTCTGCTTCATTTGGAAGGTGACAGCTCTTTCCTTGTGACATTGGAATTTTCATTCCTTCCACATGGTTGTTCAGTCATTGTTGTTTCTTATGAGTGGATATTGTTCATACTCTGAATTTTAGCTCATATTAAGTTGCCTCTGAATTCTTGAAGGGAAATCTCTGTCGAATATATATGAAGACTGAAGTCAACCAATATTGGAGACAGAGACCCTTGTGGCACTGTAACTTCCATCAAATATGACAAGGCTTCTAAAGTCAATCTGTAAGTGTAATCATTTTGCAAAAGTTAAGACAGGTACGTGGTCAACTATATATAAATACTTATATTATTGATTATAATGTGACCTATTTGGAAAATTTTCTGTCTGTTATTTGCCTATTTATGCAATGAATTGGATCTAGATATGAGTATAGACAGTATAGTCATCCCAGCCTGGTTCCCCATTCGTCCAATTTGTAGTTAATCAGCAAAATAGAAAACAATAAATTCTTATCAGAGGGAAATAGGTTCCACATAAGCAATTGTGAGTGGAAAGACGGAGAACTCAAGTTGATTTTTATGATCATGACACACCAAGTAAGGATTGATTGAAGGGCAATGCCACATAGACGTTTTCCAAGGGCAATGTCATGTACTCTTTTTTCCTTATAGGTGCAATCTAAGTCACAGGATTTGCTGAATTCTGATGGAAAAATTTGGAATTCGGCAAATTGAATATAAACTCGAAAGTTTGTTAAAAAACGCCTAAAAATTTGCAGCATTTGGTTTTAACCCCCGCTTTTGTCCAAAAAAAAAAAAAAATTGTTGCAAATGATGTTTTTATTTCCACATGGGTTAGGATTAGGGCTGTAAATGTTTATAAAATGTAGGTTAACTGTACTGCAACTACAAATATCCACTGAAAAGTTGTTGAGAGACAGGAAAGAGCCTGCACATAATCGTCTTCAGTGAGTCAGCAGAACATAGCACTCGCAGTTAGCAGATTGAGCCTGCAAATAATCGTGAGGTTGCTAGTTGTAACTGAACAGTGGCTGAAGAGGCGTGGAAGCAGTGTTGTCTGTGGTAGCAGCACCCTTGACGCTTCATATGTTGTTCTATAGTTTTTAACTTTAATCTCTAGACTTTAGGTTTACATTTTGTTTATTTATTCTTTTACTTATAAAACTTTTATTTAGTATAGTTAGTAGTTAGTACTTAATGTTTAGTTGATATTATGTATTATCGATTTAATGTTTAGTATGTAGTTAATATTTAATTTAATTTAGTTATATGTAGATAATATGTAATTATAAAAATTAAAGATTTTGAAAAATGTATATTTATATTATTCAAACTTGATCACGATTTTTTTTTCTGAATTTTATTGGTTGGCCAGTTTGTTTCGAATTTAATGGTTGCCGAACATGAACCGGAACCCGAACCTTGTGACGTAGGGTGCAATTGAATTGGGTTTTTTTATGCTCTTTATAATTCATTGTGGATCAAAACAGAAGGGATAGGTAACCTATGGTGTTATAAGAGTTATAATATTAGGGTTGTAGTATCCCTTGAGGTATTTACATCTTAATTAGCTGATTTTGAACTCAAGGAATATTGTCAAACACTTTGTAAGCGAAGTTGTATGTTGCTGATATGAGTTTCAGTTCGCTGTACTTGTTCTTGGATTCAAATAAAATGATGCAAATGTTTTGAAATGAATGCCAAATGATCTAACCATAAGCTGAGAATGAAATGCACTTGCTTTACTCTGTTTCAAATGCAAATACCTGAGTTCCTAAAGAAAAAAAAAGAACACTTACAGCGTAGAAGCATTTTCACAAACACTTGGCATGCAAATCATAACTATGGACATTACATCAAATGTATGATATGCAACTTATCACTTCTTGATTCAATGTATGAAGAACTGAATACAAATCATGTGCAAATTCCAGGACTCTTGGCTTACAAATATTTTCAAGTGCAACACTAAACTGATATGAATATGCATCTACAGCTGCAACAAGGCAATGATTATTTATGATGATGCAATTATGCAAAATACATAAAGAACCTGGAGTAAATGTGCCGAAATGCTTGAGATAAGACGGCAGCCTTGTTATCAATGAAAATCCACAAGCAAATGATGAAGTCGTCCCTCTTTATGTGCCGCCCACGCTTTGATATGTTGCAATAAGAATAAAATGGAAGAGGCCTCCACACAACTCCAAATACCTACTAACTTTATCACCATAACCCCAATGATGGAGCCCTCCAAGGATAAAGTGAAATTGCTACAAAAAGGGGTGCCGATGAAGAAAGTCGTGGGGGTCAAGTCCTTCTATAGGTGACTGATGTAAATATCAGATAGTTGTCATACATGAAGTTGCCTTGCATAAAACAATCAATGCCATGAAGGAAATCGCTGCAAGCTCAAACTCTAATCAGATATAAATCGTCCTCCACAAATGCCAATAACTGAAAATCAATTGAAGATGTCTTTACCAAATCGATCCTTGCCATACTCCCAAAATTTGGCCATAGGTCATTAAACTTTGCAAAACTGAATGCCTTCAATAATTCCTCCAATGAAGCACTGGACTCCTGAGTGAAGCCCACAATCAGCAATAATCTTAGTTGATAGTTTCACAGCCTCAAAATTGCACAACCTATGAGAGTTTTCGTTTTCAAAGGCTCAATAATGACAGAAACCCTAGTTGGTTTCTTATCCATACAAGAACTTCAAATCAAATATCAAATCCTGGATTATTCCATAATAGCTTTGGTTGATCCCTTTTATAATTTCTCCAAGAAGAGGTCGATCTTCTAGAAGCCTATTTTAATCATTTAAAATAATATTAGATGTGCACTTTATAACTTAATAAAAATATTTCCTCAAAGTAGATGCCCATTTAATTAATCATTTATTGTACTTTAAGTGACCTTTTTGAGCGTCATGGCCCCATTGGACATAAAGTTACAATATAACTTTATAATTGCACTTTATAAATAATTATTAATAAAGTAATCACTTTAATAATAATTAAAATAACATAACTTCACAAATAATCATTATTTCTCAATTCCGTATGAACCTGGGAGTTAACCATTTTATTCACTGTGCATCCAACTGCCTTACTAAAAATAGTAAGGGTCCCTCTCTAACATCCACTGACTTACTATAAATAGTAAGTCCCTCAAGCAGAACCAGAAACCCTTGCATATCAATGCCTCAGAACAAATGAAGGATCTGGGGAGATAAACACTTACAACTACCACCTGAAGAGTTCCATAATGCCCAAACTGGAACCTCTATCCATCACACTAGCCTACTAGGGTTAAATAATAGGCTAATCTACCAAAACCGAGAACAAGCCAAAAAGGGGACATTATAAGGGCAAAAAGGGAATTTCAAGGTGCTTAGCTTAATCAGAAGAACAATCTTAAAAGAAAATATAAAAACAAAATGGGAAGGTGTCCTTGTTGAAGTTGTAAGATGAACAAGCGTTTACTTGTTTCCTGTGGGATGCAAGAAAAATATAAATAGAGAAGGATGGTATAATTAAGCATAAATTGCTATTCACGTTTATAGGTTAGCAATGACAAAGCTTGTTTGAAAACTGGCTCCTAATCATAATCAAAACAACTCGGTCTCTTGTAATACTGTTTTGTTCATATCTTAGGAAGTTGGTTCAAGGTTCAAACTAAATTTAGGGCTGTACAGGTTATTACATTGACATGATCTTATTATGCTGAAAGTGACAAACCCGTAGCTCTGTTATTAGTCCTTGACTAGAGCTGTATCATATAAATTTTTGTATTGATCCAGGATGAAAACCAGTGACATGAAATGCATTTTAGTTTTTGACAGTAATAGTCTTATCACTTCATAAATCATACCAACTCAATTTTAATGAGCATTCTATCCTCATCCTATTCCTATATTTTTGAGGCAGAAATTCCAGGGCTGAAAATAAAATGAGTAGGTGAAGCGTGGAGTGAATTAGTAGATTGATCAGTGATTAATCCCATTTATCCTCAGCACGACCCAAAGATTTGTGATGTCAGCTACAACGCTTTACAAACATCATTTGCAAGTCAACATGTTGGGAACAACATTTACTCTGGACACTCTTGGTCTTTTGAGACAATTACATATGTCAACAATGCATTTTTGGAAACTCCAGATAGAAATAAGCAGCCCCCATCATTGTCACTAGTAAAAGACGTATTAGATATAACTGGAACACCAAACAATTTGCTTTCCATAAATGTTCAATAGCTGCACTGTACGTGGATAAATATATAATTTTTTATTGCATAATTGTTATTTCTAGCACTTGACCAGGATCTTTGCATTTCAAGTCATATCATTTCCGAAATCTGTACTAAACATTAGTCTTAGTTTCTCACACTCTTTGCAACTTCCATGTTCACAGTTTCTAAAATCCTTGTATAACTTCGTCTGTTTGAATTGCATGGGATCTTGTTCTGTGCCATGAAAGACAAGCACAGATATATAGGTCCAGTTGTCAATCCACAATCTTGCATAGACCAGATTCTGTTAGACTTAGAACTCTACACACAATAGAGGGAAGTACACACTCAGATAGACTATATTTCTGTCACTTGCAGTGCTACATATATTCTATATAGAGTATTGTCTAACTACTCTTTCAAGTCTAAGAAGCACCCTATAACAGGAGGGTTTTGCTTCAAAATTTGATACTGTTACAACATGAAGGCTACAAAGTAATTTGATGGTGCATATATGGCCAATGTCATATCTTGGCTCTGCAAGCATTCCATCAAATATTGCACCAGCATGTACAGATCAATTTTTAGCATCAGAGCACATACAGTCACAATTATGAGTCATGACTGTTTGATGCAACTAGACCTCAGCAAAGAGTGGAAGACCACACGCTAAAGTAACCCCAACATACGACTATCAAACAACAATATTAGACTCCTCCAATGGTCGATAATGATTTTCTTATTACAGATAGATAGAATGCAGACATGTTAATGAGATTCTCATATGGCATGGCTTCGCCTAGATATTTTATTGTTTATATATGTATGAAGCAGCAGGTCAAGATTCTTTACAATCTAGGCCAAATCCTTCTAACAAAGAAAATCCCACATATTGATATATCACTGCTGTCTAGCCCTGATGTAGAGCCCTTATGACCAGACTCCCAACTCCATATGCCCTAATGCAACATGCATCGATGCAGCGGGAAGTATCTTGCCCAAGGAGACAGCAGACATCGTCACCATCTTATCCACAAACTCTTGAGGAAAGGCCCCTTTATAAAATATGTTTCCAGTCTTGGCCACATATCTGAGTACCCTTTTCAAGGTAGAAACCAAGATTGATATCCTATCATATGATGGAACACTTTATGCAAATATAGAAAGAAGAAAAAAATTGTATTAATGTACATGAATAATTTAATTAGGTCAACTGTACTTAGAAAGTACAATCAGTTGGAAAAAAAGTAATAGGGTAAAACGACCATAGTTTATGAAAAATAACTAAACATGTCACAAAGTACAGAATAAAGGTAAATAAAGTAAGAGTGGATAAACCTAAAGTGGTTATATCCGAGCCATAAGACACTGGATAATTGGGTTCACCAACTAAGGATTTAGTTTTCCATCCAGTCATCTTCCAACCCATAGACAGTAGCCTACGTGCGCCTCAAAATGAACCCAAGGGCAATCAATTGATGGCTAGCCTAATGAATATAACTATATTATCATCAAAGTGAGGATTGCTGAGGAAGAGAGCAAACTACTTACCAAATATATTGTTAAGCTGTATGCACCAATCTAGAAAGATTTGGAGATGTTCAACTTACAGACCTTGGAATAGTCATTATTTAAGTTGCAGCCTGAAAGCAACCTTGCAGCTACAACAATCTTGTGCCAAACAATCTATATCCTCGGAATTAAACAAGAACCAGAATTATAAAATGAAGCAGCACTCGTCATCTCATAAGAGAATAGGGAAGTTGCTCATTTATCCATATTGTCGTTGCCACCAACACCCTCAGGAACCTCCACTCCAAAGAAGAATGTTGGGTACTTCACTATGATAAGTGATTAAAGATGATGCATGTGCAAACAATTGACTTGCTATCATTCTCAACCACAACATCCTTCAAAACAAATCATTGCTCATCTGTAATTATAGATAACAAGCCAACCTTTGTTCACCAAGAAACATTCAGATGACTGTGCTTGCACATTGCAAATATTATGTTATCAACATTCAGGTCACTAAATCTTTTATCATTTTTTGTATTTAAATCAAGGAGGCAATGTACCTTGATTACTAAAACAACAGTCTGGCAATTTCAGTTGCAACACCCCAGATCAGTAGTCATATGGACTAGTTGGGCTGTTCAATGATGCCAATCAACAGGTGATGCAACAATGCAAGATAAAGTTAAGCATCACAACAAAGTTCATGAATAATGTGGAGTGTGATGTTGTTCCCTTAAATGTGTATATGGATGTAGAGATTTACAGATGTGCCAATTAGCATTGATTAATTAAGGATGATCATGCTTTGAGGCTTTGCACAAGAAAAGGATTGTAGCCTCTTTTGTTGGCGGCAGCAGCCAAAACAAACTATCTCATCAATGTATCAAAGATGTGTTTGTACTCATTGTTTGATTGAAACCAAACCTTCCCTGACAATAATTAATTGTCTCAACCACACTCAAGGCACAAGATACCCGATGGTGCCAACTTGAACAGACTTTGTTAAAAAATTCTAAAATGTCTCAATATGTCCAAGGCATGTCCCCTCACAGTGCTATGCCTTTTCTAACATACCATTGTGTAGAGCGCAACACCTTAAGAATAAAAGAATTATGAAATATAATCATTATTTGCTTGACAAATGATTATACAGCCCAATGCATCTCCTTATACATCAGGAGCAGTGCTAGTTACCAATAAGAACAAGACATAGAGACTGTGCATAGAATTTCAATTTCTCAAATGGATCACATTCAAGAATTGATAGGCATTGCCTAATATAGATTGCTTGTTGAATCAATTGCAAGGTGCCAAACATTTCAACAAAGCAGAATTCAATTCTGGCGATGATCATGTCTGCATCATAGAAGATGAGACATTGCAGATAGCATTCAAAACCAGGCAGGGATATTTTGGATTGCTTATCCTGCCTTTCAGGTTGAACATTGGCCCGATGTCTAAGACATTAGGCATGTTTTCTCCACTTAATCACCACTATATTCTTAAAAAATACATAAATAAACTATGCATATCAAAATCTCGAGCTTCAGATGCCTTGCATTAGTTAGCTTCAGAATTATAAGCTCTAGGAGCTATGATCCATGTGATCTAGTAGGATTCATGTGATCTAGAAGTTTAATTGACATATATCCTCTTGGGTGGCCTGAAAATATTCTTTTGAAATTTAAATTTAGACAGATCTAATTTCATCCAATCAGAACTCAATGGGGCAACTGATAAATACAAATATCGCAAGCAAGAAAAACAAGAATCTTTTATTTTAAAGGAAGATCATCAAGTAATGCCGATTAAAAGTAGACAAATATTATAATATATCTTAGATTGGATCAAAGTTTTTAACACCATTTAGAAGTGTAAAACATGGCAGTAATATATAAGCATTGATATCCCATCTCATGATGATAGCTGTCGGGTTGATCTTGCAAAGGATTTTGCATATTATACCTGCTACGGGAAAGACTTGTTCGAGAGGTTAAACCCCAAGGATGAGCAATTCAATTATGCCTTCTTCATGGGGATAACTTGTGCAGTTGCATGACTTGAGCTAGCCTCCAGTAGATTTATAAGAAGTTCTTGTATTGTATATGAATTGTGATTGTCTGTCTAATAATTGACAGAAGCTGTAGCTATTAAGCACTAAACTCAACTATCTGGTTCTTCATTATGGTTGCTTGATATTGTTTTGATAAGCTTATGCTTTCTAGCTTCCATCCAAGATTGTTAAATGGCAAGCTACCTAAAAATATATTTTTTAGAATCTATTTTATTATGCATATATAAATTTCTTATTGAACATTACCTAAGGAAAAGAATTTCTATACAGGAGATTGATGGTCTGAGACTAATGGCAAGTGATTCTCTTGAAGAAAAAGAAATGCGGGACTTAGCAGCTGCAGAACTTCCATCGATGTTAGAAGAGGAAAGAAATCTTCGGTATAATCTGATACAGTGTTTGCTTCCAAAAGATGATGCTGATGCAAGGGATTGCATTGTGGAGGTCAGAGCAGGTATGACTGCCCAAGTTGATACCCATCTATGGCCTGGCCAAACACCTTTATTCTATTGAAAGAAAGGTTTAAAAGGCATTCATATTGGTGTATATATCGTTGACTTTGAATTGTTTATATTGAACTCGTTTGGAACAGGCACAGGTGGGGAGGAGGCATCATTGTTTGCCATGGATTTATTTAAAATGTGTGCATCTGCCAGCTTTAATGTGCTATCCACTGCTTTCTATCTTCACATTTTAGATTTACCTTAATTTTTCAGCATCATTCCATTTCTTATGGTTATTTTTGAGCATGACTATCCCGGATGGTAATGAGGTGAGGAGATACAGGTATGAACGATATGCCCAGAAGAGGCGATGGGAATTTGAAGTTGTGAATGTGACTGAGTCAGATCTTCGAGGATACAAGGTCTAATTGCTATTTGAATTTGAGTTGGAATTTTGAGAAATGTGAGCCATCACTAGAGAGATCTGGCATAGGAAGTATGATTTAACTTCAAATTTAGGGATATGAAAAGCTTTAGTACTTTATTATTATTTCCTACAACCACGTCCTTTATGGCAAACTACTTATGCTCACTATTATAACTTCGAAATAGTTTGCTTCATTTTCTTCTTAACTGATATCGGAAGTGCTTTACAGTAACTCTAGCTCCATGTTTACTATTCAACAAACAGAAATATCTTAATTTAAGATTTACATATACATCTATAAGTGTCAGCATGGTTCAAGAATCAGGGTCATACTTATTCTCACTTGCCCCAATTCACTTCGAGGACTGAATTCTACAATTTGTTAGAACTTGGAAGTGGCTTTTATGTGTCTATTCTGTATGCCTCAATTTGTCATTAGAGCTAGACATGAAACATTTACAGCAACTTTTTGGCAATGTTTTTTTCATATTGCCACAAAGTTGAGTTCTCTGCATTTTTCTTGTGTTATCTATGGCATTCCTTTAAGCAAATGCAAAATTGGCATCCTATATTTACAAAATATCATCTTAATATTGTTCGTGTATCCCACTTAGAAGCTGCAGAGGTTTTCAAATAATTAGTGAAACAACTTGTCATCTAATATTGTAATTTGCAGGAAGCATGTGCAGCAATATCTGGGGCTGGAGTTTATGGAAAACTTAAATTTGAAAGTGGAGTGCACCGTGTCCAGGTTTGTGTGCATATATATGCTTGCCATTATTTTCGGAGAAGGGATCCTGAATTCACAGATATTGGGTTTGGTAATATCCTTTAACTAGTTCTATCTATCACAATTTATTTTGCAGCGTGTTCCTGTGACAGAAAAAGCAGGTCGCATCCACACTAGCGCTGCATCTGTTGCCATTCTCCCTCAGGCCGATGAGGTGCATTTTATTTATTTAGAGACCGGTTTACTGATAACATTGCAATAAATATACTGCATTACAATTATTCTGAAGCAAATTGCATTGTGAACGTTCTTTTTCAGAATAAATCTTGATAAAATACTTTGATAGTGGTTTCTACAAAATCAAGATCTTAGAAGAATTTATACCTATGATATTTCCTCAAAATAATTCATAACTATTGCCTCTTGGTGATAAAATGATACTTCCGAAAAGAGCCTATCAGAACTTTAACTTTCAGACTCGCACCCGAGTACTTTGGTATTATCTAATTCATGGAGCTGTTCGAGCCCCTCCCACAAGGAAGGGCTTGAAACATAATCTCAAACTAGTAAACAAACATAAATGAAGGATCGTGACTAAAATATTGTTGTGATGTACTGTCTGGGAAAGCTCACAATGAAAAATATTTATTAATATTTACTACTAACCAAAAGAACAGCCATTGGGCCTGTTGTAAAAGAAAGAGTGCAAAGCAGTGGAACTGCGAGATGAAATTCCAAACCGTACTAATGTGGTATGATACAGACATTAAATCTGGATGAGTTCAACAAAATTTAAACAAAAATCATACATTAAAAAAGATTAGCTCTTAAGGGCATAAGGTCCTCAGAAAGTCATCACTGCTCTCCTTTAATAATCAAGGTTGAAAACAATTGCCGATACTATTTGTTGTAGTAATATGGTGCCGTGCATGATCTGAATTGATCTCTCCTGGGTGTTAAGATCAGTTAGCCATTTGTAAATTATGCCTTGTTGAAAATGTGAAGATGCAGTGCAATACCGCCATGATTTTTTTAGCAATAAGATCCTTTCATGAAATTAGGAAGCATTTAGCAATTCAGCAAGGGTGCTCAGTAAGCCATATGTATTATAGATTTGAAAGGGAAAAAATTAATCTTCATTAAGCTTCTTTCAGGAAATGTGGTACAATAATATATTTGCTTCCTCCTCTAAACCAACCCATGAGCTAACAAAATGTATATATAAAATTTATGACAGGTCTTCATACACAACAAATTTTCTTACTTACATATGACCACAAAGTAACTCTTGAATTTTGAAACTTTATGTATGATACAAATAGTAATGACGCTCAACAAATGAGACAGACTATATGCACGACCCTTGACTTGTTTTTGATGTCAATCTTAATTTTTAACCTAGACACGACCAAGTAAACATGATAACTTATAATGTAATTTGTGACACCGGTAAAATATAGATTCTAACACCCTCACATAAAGTTTAAGGAGGGATTCATTTGCAATCATCAAATATCTCCTGGATTTCAAAAACTGAATCTCGAAACTGCATTGACATATGATTGTGCACATGATCAACTGGATAGACTCTAGATCTAATCTTTACTGCTATCATATAACACCACACTTCTAACACCCTCACATAAAGTTTAAGGAGGGATTCATTTGCAATCATCAAATATCTCCTGGATTTCAAAATTGAATCTCGAACACTGCATTGGCATATGATTGTGCTCGTGATCAACTGGATAGACTCTAGATCTAATCTTTACTGCTATCATATAACATCACACTTCCTCTATGCTATCTTCAACTCATCAAATCTACAACTCTATCTCAAATGTCTCAAACCAACTGTTTTCTGCTTTTTCTTCCTCAGATCCTTGTAGAACTGCAACCATGTAACATACTACTTGGGTTATCAAATTCATTAGTTGCAGCGCATGTAGGTTTGAATTTCAGCTATGAGGCTCACTTTGAAATCCAGAATCCAGTATGTCGTCTACTCACTAAATGGGTTTTAGGGCAAGGAAATAAACTCATCAAAGTTCAACAAAGATGTTTTCTTCAATGCTCAACCAACTGGGATTTTCATGACATGCTCGTAACTGATGAATTAATCTGAGAAAGTATTTAAAGTTTTCTCTGAGCCATCAAATTCAAACTAAGAACCGCATTTTAGGATTAACCCCATCTGACAATGATGAGTTTATGATTCACCTCAAACCATACCGAAAAATACAAATTGAGGATTCTTAAGGATTACATTAAACCAAGGGAGGAATTCAGCGTTTAAATTTTTTGAATACTTTCCAATTGTCATTATGCTTTGGCAGTCCAATGTCTTCCGAAAACTTAAATCACAGAAAATCTGGATCTCAATTAACATCCACGTAACTGATCCATCTCGTGCTTTCATGATGATCACCAATTTGTGTCTTCTTGCTTCACGATTGTCTTTGTTTTTTTTTTTAATTTGTGCAAATTTGGACAAATGTGCACTGGAATGGAGCCTCACAAAAATACCAATTAGCTGGTCAATATCAACACCTCCCCAAGATGACCAACTTCACATGCCATGAAAAACATGGAGTCATGATGCTGTTAAGCACGAAATATATTGAGAGGGTGGGGTGAATCAGTATATTATATATCTTTTTATTTAAATCTGATTTTTTTTTAACCACTTAATCACACATTCAAGATATGCAATAAAATTGAAACAATAATTTGCACCACACAAGAGAGAGAGAGAGAGAGAAAGAGAGAGAGAGAGACCAGATTTTTACGTGAAAACCCAAAGTGGGAAAAACCACGGAGAACAATCTCAAGTATATGAATGAGCACCAAATCAAAATACAAAGTTCGCAATCACCAACTTGTAGGAGCACCAACCCCTTTGTCGAGCACCAACACAACTATTTGTGAGCACCAACTCACATGATGAGCACCAACCCTTTGCAAAGATTTGTGAGCACCAACCCATAGAAGCACCAACCCCTCTTGTGTGTAAAACACAACTATCTCTCAATGTTGCTTACTCAATAAATGATAGAACTCTACAATATCTCCTGCTTCTCTCTTCGAAAACAAATACAAACCATCCACTCTCTTGCATTTTACAAATGGCTTCTCAAACCTTTTTAAATGACCTTTGGCATTCACCTTTTGTGACCTTTCAATCCTCATGAAAAATGGTGCCAAACTTGCATGACCCTTCATATCCTTGTAATTGAAAAGGCATATGGTGACTTTTCATAAGCAAAAACGTCCTTTCCTCTTTTGTCTTTATCTTGGTGACTTTTCGTATTCCTCAAAGTGTCCCTTTATGAAAAAATGCGCCATACTTCTTTTGTCTTGACATGGTGACTCTTGGAACTCCTTAAGATGACTTCATGAGAAAATGCATCCCATTCCTCTTTCGTCTTTTACCCTGTGGCTCTTTGACTTCTCCATGGGCCCTCTTTTGACTTATATGCAACCAAAAATATATTCATTAATATTAAATAAATATTAACACACATTAGCCAAGATATGAATATTAAAAACACCATTAAATGCAATGGGCTCTTTATCATCAATAATGCTAGACCTTTGACATCAATGACAATATTTTCAACAATCTCTCCCTTTCTCATTGATGGCAACCTCAAACTAAAACTGCCACATCTTGAAATCTGCACAAACTGCCATCTGAAAAAAACATACAGTAACTCTCTCTTACTGTAGCAACATGTACCTATTCTCTGTCCCTGTATTTGCACCTGTCTTTGTTACTCTCTCCTTTTGACATCAATGGCAAAGGGCCTACTTGGAGCTAACACTTAGCTCCCCCTCAATTGATACTGAACTTCAATGGCAAGAAGCAAAATAAATTACTCCCAACTTCTCTCGCAGATACTCAAATATGTCTTTTGATAGTGCCTTTGTGAAATATCTACAATCTGTGCTGTAGCACTGATATACTCCATCTTACCCTGTTGATTTGCACCTTGCTCTCTCAAGAAGTGATATCTAATGGGAATATGTTTTGTTTTTGAATGCATCACTGGATTCTTCGAAATATTAATAGCATTTGTGTTATCACAAAAAATAGAAATAGGTTCATCATACTTTACCTTGATATCTTTCAAAGTTTGCTTCATCCAAAGCACTTGAGTACAACACAATACTGCTGCAATATATTCTGTTTCAGCTGTAAAAAGTGATATTGAATTCTGTTTTTTGTTTAGTCATGATACTAAGCTATCACCAAAGAAGAAAACTCTTCCACTTGTACTCTTTTTGTCATCCAAGCACCCAGCCCAATCTGAATTTGTATAAGCAACCAAAGTGAAATCTCTACCTGTGAGATACCATAATTCGTAATCCAATGCCCCTTTGATATATTTTAATATTCTCTTTACCAATTGAACATGACCGTCTTTTGGAGCTGGCTGATATCTTGCAACCATACTTACTGCATGCATGATGTCTGGCCTTGATGTTGTTAAATATAAAAGACTACCAATCATAGATTTATACAAAAATTGATCTGTAATAGGTGAATCTTCATCCTTGCTCACCTTATTTTTTGTACACATTGGTGTGTCAACTGGTGCACAATCCTTAAAACCAAATTTTTTCAGCATTTTTTTGGCAATTTACTTTGAGATATGAAAATTCCTTTATCTGACTGAAATATTTGCAATCTTAAGAAAAATGACAATTCTCCAAGCACAAACATCTTAAATTCTTTTTGCATATTATCAAAATTTATTTTTATCATCTTTTCAATATTTTTTTCAAAAATGATATTATCAACATATATCACAACAATCAATTGATGCTCACCTTCTGTTTTGATGTAGAGATTACTATTAACAAATCCTCTCTTGAAATCTTGATTGTGCAGGTACTTTCAAATCTTGCATACCAAGCTCTAGGTGCTGGTTTCAATCCATACAATGCTTTATTCAATCGGCATACATGGCTACTAATATTTGAGAGAATAAATCCCTCAGGGTGCTCAATGTAGACCTTTTATTCTAGATTCTCATTCAAGAAGGCAGATTTGACATCCATCTGAAACACTTTGAAAATTTTAAACACTACATATGCAAGAAACATTCTAATAGCTTCTAACCTTGCCAGTGATGCAAAAGTTTTTACAAAATCTATTCCCTCAATCTGAGCATCTTTTACATGCTAATCTTGCTTTATTTTTGGTCACTTTTCTTTTTCTATTTTCATTCAACTTATTTCTATAAATCTATTTTGTTTCTATCACATTGTGATCTTTTGGTCTAGGTATTAATTCTCAAGTATCATTCTTTTCTATCTTATTTAATTCTTCATCTAGAGCCTTAACCCAATGCTTATCATGTCTAGCTTCTGAAAACGTTTTACGCTGAATTCTGGATAACAAAGAAAAATTAACTTGTTTAGATTCACTTACCATCATTCTTCTAGTGTGAATTTTTTCATTTATGTCCTCAATGATGCCACTTTTATTATGATTTTTTTGAACATATTTGGATGGAGTTTTGGTGTCCTTTTTCTCCTCATTTTCATCCGATTTTTCAAAATCTTACTCTTCAATGATTTCAAGAATGTCTACTAGATCATTGATTTTGTGTTCCATCTTCTTCTATCTTGACACTTGTACTTTAAACAATTTTCTTGGTTCTTTTGTTATAACATTTATAAGCTTACTTTTGCAAGAATAACCAAGAAATATACCTTCATTTGCTCTAGATTCAAACTTATCAAGTTTTTTATCGATTCACTTTATGAAGCATCTGTTTTTGAAAAATCTGAAATAATTCACTATTGCTGGTTTGCCTTTTCATAGTTCATAAGGAGTCTTGTCACTATTGACTCTCAATAATGCTCTATTCTGAATATGCACTGCTGTAGCAACTGCCTCTCTCCAATATTTATTTGCTATCTTGGATTCATTTAGCATTGTCCTCACCATCTCTTGAACTATTTTATTTTTTCGTTCAACTACTCTATTTTGTTGTGGAGTTTTGGACGCTGAATAATGTCTCTTTATTTTATGGTCTTCACAAAACTCAATAAATTGATCTGACATGAATTCTCCTCCTCGATTTGATCTGAGACACTTAATCTTCAAACTAGTTTCATTCTTAACTAATGTTTTGAATGCTTTGAAATGTTTGAAAGCTTCTGATTTTTTTAAAAAGCATTACTCAAGTCATACGTGAAAAATCATTAATAAATAACATGAAATATTTCTCATTTTGAGTACTTTGAGTTCTCATAGGTCCACACAGATCAATGTGAACAAGCTCTAGCATCTGAGTGGTCGAGTACTCTTTTGTTTTGAACCGCCTTCTAGCCTGGTTCCTATGCTGACAAGGTTTACAAAGCGTGTCAGATGGCTTTGTAATCTTTGAAAGATTTCTAACTACTTGCTTCTTACTGATGTTGACAAGATTGTCAAAATTTGTGCTCCATTCTACTGTGCCATAGCCAACTTTCTTTAATCTGACTTAAACAACATTTTTGATCTCTGATGTCTGATAGCATATATAAATTATTACCTGTTCTATGTGCATTTGCAGCCAATACATCTGATTTTTTTTATAAAATTTCACAATCTTTTGCATAAAACTTTAGTGTCCTTGATCACACATTTGACTTACACTCAAAAGATTATGCTTAAGACTTTCTACATACAAAACATTTTCATTTTTAGTTCTACCATTATCCAAACTTAGTGTACATTTTTCAGCAATTTTGGTAGTAGTATTGTCTCCGAATTTCACTATGCCACCATTGATCTTCTTCAAGGTTATGAACTTGCTCTTGTCTCCTGTCATGTGCCTCGAACATCCACTGTCAATGAACCATGGCTTTTTTTCATTTCTTGCATGCAACGCTGTCTGCACCAACATAGATTTTTCAAGTTGTTTCTTTTGTCATGACCCTGTTTGAACTTTCTTTTTGATGAATGAAGCTTTAAAATTCTTGTTTTTTTTGACTGACTCGAACACGTTTTTACAGTACTGAGCTTTGTGTCCGAAGTTGTTGCACTTGTAATATGTTATGGCCTCTTCATTAAAGTCTGATAGAGGAGCAAAAGAGTTGTGGCTTCTAATTGACTCTGTATGAATTTTTCTCCTCATTTCTGAAATTGTTAACTCTTTTTCAATATTTTATTTTTTTATGACCATATCCATTACAATCAAAACAATAATTATAAAAATAGGACTTGTTTGTGTATCTCTGACGTGACTGTCTTTTGTAGCTTTGTTCTTTCCAATCTTCTTTGTTTGAGATGTCCTCTGTATTTTTAACTTCTTCCCTTTTTATTTCTTTTTTTGTAAGAGCTTCAGCGTATTTTTTTTCTTGTCTATGAAAGTAGTGACCTCCTCTTTCTCTTTTTCAAATCTAATATCTGTCTTATCTGACATTGATCTATGATTTTATAATATCTTATCCAACATATTAGTGCTATTCTCAAATTTTGAATTATCCGCTGCTCTATTATTGATTGCTTTATTTGTTTTCTCAAGATCTGTTTTAAAAAAAACAATTTCAATAACATATCTTTCACATTCTTTACTTACTATTTTCAACTATGCCGTTAGATCTTCTTCGTTTTTCTTGGCTTCTTCAAAGTGTGCTTGTAGATCTTCAATTATTTCTTTTGACTCTTTTTCATTTTTCTCAATCTGGAGCTTTAATCTTCGATTCTTCTTTTCAAGAGCTTTTAACTCTTAAAAGCCACAAATGAGTTCTCCTTCTAGATTCACTTCGGCTTCATTCTATTATTCTTGATCATTTGTACTTTTGCTTGCGGAGGCATCTTCATGTATGACCATGAATAAAATCTCTTCTTCTGAATCACTGACTCCACTATCTTCAGCTGAGCTAGGATCTTTAGAATACAAACTTTTCTTTTCGAATCTCTTTTTGAATTTACTTTTAAATTTTTTTTTGTATGTAGATTTTCCTTCTTCATTGTCGTCATTACCCTTATTTGGGCATTTAGCTGCAAAATGTTCAATCTTTCCACAATTAAAATATTTAAAAGGTAGTTTTTTTAAATTTTTACTTGTGCCCTTTTTCGACTTGTGAATGAATAGAACTCCGTTGTCATCTTCATCATCGCTAGAACTATCACTTGATTCTTGAATCTTAAACTTCTCTTTCATTGATGTCTTGAAAACAACTTCTCTTTTTGAGTGTTTATCTTGTTCAGTTCGCATCTCATATGTTGTAAGAATACCATGAAACTCATCCATCTTTAGCTTAGCTAAATTCTTCATCTCTTCAATTGCCGAAATTTTTGCATCATATCTCAATGGTAGAGACCTCAAAACTTTTTGAACCACAGTGGATTCTTCTAATTTTTCTCCAAGACCTTGAATCTGATTAACTATTTGATCAATCCGTAAAAGATAACTTGCTATATTTTCTTTTTCTTCCATCTTCAAACTCTCAAACTGTCTTCTGAAAGTGGTTTTTGTACGACATGCAGTTTCACTACACCTAGTTTTGTATTGTAGTTTCTAATTCGAGTTCGTTCTATAAAAGGAACTCTTGAGTTAGGAGAAAGTACGGTAGTACAGTTGTTAGTTATTGGAACTAGAGAGTGGTTATGCCATTGATGTAACAACGGATTGATTCCAAATATTAATCAAAACACTGAGAGACCCTTGCCTCGTGGTTTTTCTTGGAACACTTCCAGGTTTTACACATATATCTGTGTACTTATGATCTGTCCTTTTTATTGCTTTTCATTGTGATTATATTTATTTTTGTACTTTTTACTTTATTAATAGTTTGTATCAGAGCTTCATTCAGTGCAAATTTTTTTTTTGGTGAGAAGTGAAGAATGACAGGAAGCATGGTTACCAGATTTGAGGTCGAGAAATTTGATGGTTCCAATTTTGCTCTGTGGAAATTGAAGGTTCAAGCCTTATTGGTGAAGGATAAATGCACATTAGCTTTCAAAGGGGTAGCATCAAAACCTGTAGCCATGGATTAGACGGATTGGGACGAGAAGGATGCCATGGCTAGGGCTACAATTTAGTTATCTTTGGTTGATTCGGTTTTGTTCAATGTTGCAGAGGAGAAAACGACACATGACTTGTGGAATAAGCTTGAAAAGCTGCACGAGACTAAGTCATTAGCAAACAAGATTTTGTTACGTCGATAGTTGTATAACTTGAAGATGCGTGACAGTTCATTAGGCATAGATCATCTCAAAATTTTCAACACACTGATTAGCAAGTTGACTTCAATAGTGGTGGAAATCGAAGAAGAGGACAAAGCGGCTATTTTATTGTTGCTCTTTCCCTGAATCTTGGGATCAGCTAGTTATGGTGCTTATTAACTCAGCACTGTAGGGTAAACTAGTCTTTGAAGATGTAGTGGCCAAAATAATTTCTGAAGAGTCAAGGCAGAGGACATCCCAAGGGCCTTCTTCCAATGAAGCCCTAGTTGCAAGGAGTAGAACCGCAGAAAGAGGGAAAACTGAGTGTGGATAGACCAGGGCAAAATCTAAGGGGCAAATAAAAGTCAAATGTTGGAACTGTGGAAAATCAAGGCATGTCAAAAAGGATTGCAGGGTGTTGAAGGCAATCAAAGAAAATCTTAGCTCGCAACCCTCTGAGGCAAATACGACAAAAGTTAAAGCACTGTTGGAAGACGAAGAGGTTTTGTCTACTAATGTGAGAGGTCCATTGCATCATGTTTGACTTATTGATACTAGAGCCTCTTTTCACATGACTCCTCATAGGTATTGGTTTTCTTCTTATCGGTCATGTGATGGAGGTGTGGTTTACATGGGAAATGAAAATCCATGCAAAGTTATTAGTTAAGGAGAAGTCAGAATCAAGATGTTAGATGGGGCAGTGAGGACTATTCAGCATGTCAGACATGTACCAGGATTGAAGAAAATTATGTTGTCACTTGGAGTATTTGATGAACATGGTTATCGATTTAGTGGGGAAAATAGTTGTCTCAAGGTAACAAAGGGAGCATTGGTGGTGCTAAAGGGAGAAAAGGTGGGCAATCTCTACAGGTTTGTTGGAGAAACTTTTACTGAGAGGCTGCAGTGGTGTTAGATGTGACAATGGAGTCATTGTCAATTTGGCATCAACGGCTAGGCCACATGAGCGAGCGTGGTCTCAAGGTACTATTGGATGGAAACCTCCCAGGTGTAAAATCTCTAGTTTTGAATTTTTGTGATCTTTGTTTGTTTGGAAAATAGAATAGATTGCATTTTTCTAGATGCACTACAAGAAGTAAAGAAATTCTACAATAAACTCATTTAGATTATGTGGCAAGCCCCTGTTACATCTATCAGGGGTTAATCATATTTTGTTTCATTAATAGATGATCATTCTCATAAGGTGTGGGTTTATCTTTTAAATTAGAAATCTGATGTATTTTCTTGTTTTAAAAAGTTTAAAGCTTTGGTAAAAAACATAAGACGATAAAATGTCTTAGAACAAACAATGGAGGGGAAGTTTGCTTGGGAGGATTTAATCAGTTTTGCAGTATGGCATGGCAAGGCAGTTGACGGTTGCTAGAACACCACAACAAAATGGTGTTGCTAAATGGACGAACTATACAATCATGGAGCGAGCTAGATGTATGTTGAGCACTGCTGGATTGGAGCAAAATTTTGGGGGTGAGGCCATTACCACAACTTGTTTCTTGATTAATAGGTTACCCACTACAACTCTAGATCTTAAAATCACTGAAGAAGTAATGACGGGTAAACCTATTGATTATTCTTTTCTTTGTGTTTTTGGTTCTGATGCTTATGCTCATATTCCTAAAGAGAAAAGAAATACGCTGGACATAAAGTCCACGAAATATATTTGTCTTGGCTATGTAGATGGTACAAAGGGGTACAGGTTGTGGGATGCTGCTGCTTGCAAGCTTGATATTAGCCGAAATGCTAGTTTCAATGAAAAATCTGTGCAAAGAAGTAAAGAACAACAAAAGACAGCTGTTGTTATAGTAGAGGTGGAAAATAATGACGTTAATATGGAGGTGCAGGATGAAAGTCATCCACCTATCCACGAAAATCAACAATTTAACAATCAAGATCAGGCATATGAGGAAGATGAACAACAACCGGATGAACCACAGGGTGACACTTCACACTTTGTGAGGAGATCCACTAGAGTGGCCAAACCACTGGAAAGATACTCTCCTAGTTGTAATTCAGCTTATGCATGAGTTATTGATGTTGGTGAGCCTAGCTTATTTCAAGAGGCTTGCAAAGCTGAAGATGCAAGCAAATGGAGAGCTGCCATGGATGAGGAGATGGAAGCTTTACATAAAAATAAGACGTGGGAGCTTGTACCATTGCCTAAGGGGTGAAAAGCTATAGGGAACAAGTGGGTCTTCAAACTGAAAAGGGACATAAATGATAACGTGGAGCAATATAAAGCTCGGTTGGTGAGCAAGGGGTATACACAAAAATATGGTGTTGATTTTGATGAAATCTTTTCACGTGTTGTACGACTAAGTAAAATTAGAGTTGTTTTAGCTCTTGTTGCTAGTCTTGATTTGGAGCTAGAACAATTAGATGTTAAAACAACCTTCTTACACGGTGATCTTTCTGAGGATATTTATATGCAACAAACGGAAGGTTTTGAAGAAAGAGACAAGGAGAATCTTGCTCGCAGGTTGAACAAATTGCTATATGGTTTGAAACATGCGCCAAGTTGTTGGTACAAGCGATTTGATTCCTTCATGATGAACTTGGGTTTTAGCAGATGTGAAGCTGATCATTTTGCCTACTTTCAAAGGTTTGAAGATGGCAGTTTCATTATTTTTCTTTTGTATGTTGATGATATGTTGGTAGCAGGTTCCAACATGCACATAATCATTAGATTGAAAGCTCAGCTTGCTAGGGAGTTTGGGGTGAAGGACTTAGGAGGTGCAAATCGGATTCTTGGGATGATGATACACATAGATAGAAAGAACATGAAGCTTTGGTTGTCATAGAAGACTTATGTGGAAAAGGTTTTGCAACGCTTCAATATGTAGAATGCATAGCTAGTTAGTACCCCATTTCTTGTTCACATTAAATTGTCTTCGGAGCAATGCCTTAGCATCGAAGTGGAGAGGATAAAAATGTCTCGTGTACTGCACTCATTAGCAGTTGGTCGTCTTATGTTCACCATGGTGTGCACCAGTGAGCATTGAACGACTGTGAAGTGGATTCTCAGGTATTTGAGGGGCACTTTTGATGCTACTATTTGTTACAGTGGGAGCAGTCTTCATGTTGATGGGTATGTGGATGTGGATTTTGGTGGAGACAAATATAGAAGAAAGTCCACTACAGGTTATGTTTTCTCCTTAGTAGCAAGTGTAGTTAGCTAAATCTCAAAGTTGTAGTCAGTGGTGGCCTTGTCTACTACTGAAGGCGAATTGAATATATGGCAACGATGTAGGCTTGTAAGGAGGTGATTTGGCTTCTTAGACTTTTGGGTGAATTGCAAGTCAAGCAGGATGACATGGTGTTGCATTGTGATAGCTAGAATGCTTTGCACTTAGCATGTAACCCAACATATCATTCCAGAACGAAGCATATAGATGTACAATATCACTTTGTACGTGATGTGGTGGAAGGAGGATAGATCTCTTTGGCCAAGATACACACATAAATTCAACATATATGTTGATGAAGCTCATTAGTATAGAGTTAATTTTGTGTAGAATTTCTCTAGGCTTGCACATTACTTGATGATTGGCAGCGTGGGCATTGGTCTTTTAGTAAGAGGAGTTATTCGCAGCACATAAATTTGACTTCAAGTGGGAGATTGTTGGTATATGAAGTTAGTTTTATTCTTCCATCATTGATAGAGTAGTTGATGACTAGTACCATGCACGCCTGTACAATACGACATACACGGTTGTACTAACGTGTTTGTATGGCACATGGTTGTACCATACACGGTTTTGTACCACGGTTTCTAATTTGAGTTTCTTCTATAAAAGGAACTCGTGAGTTAGGAGAAAGTACAATAGTATGGTTGTTAGTTATTTGAAATAGAGAGTGGTTATGCTATTGATGTAACAACAGATTGATTCTTGATATTAATCAAAATACTGATAGACCCTTGCCCCACGGTTTTTTTTGGAACACTTCTAAGGTTTCCACGTAAATTTGTGTGTACTTCTGATCTATGCTATTTATTGCTTTTCATTGTGATTATATTTATTTCTATGTTGTTTACTTTATTAACATCCTTTTAGACACTTATTAACAATCTTAACTTGTCTATTTGTTTATGGATGATACATGACTCATGGTAACAAAAGTTCTAGTTTACACGTGTACATCTTTCCGAAATTGCATGTAAGTAGAGAATTGGGATCACTAATGACCAACTTAGGAAAACCATGTGGTTTATAAACTTTGTATGCATAAGTTTTCTCAATTTGTGTTTCACATGATGTTTCATACCAATAAAACAATAATATTTCTTAAGACGATCTAATATAAAATTTCAATACTTACCTTCTAAAATTGCTAGTCCATTAATATTGTTCTTTAAAGCTTCCTCCCTTTTTTTCTTGAAGTAATACCGGGTATGGTACAAATCCAATTTAGTTTCTTTGACAAGTGTCACATTTAGTGACATGATTTTGTATATCTATTTTTATACTCTCTTACTAAAATGGTTGTTTAGCATTGTAACATGTTTTGTCTAGAATTGACATGTCCCGAGGTTGGATGATCTTGGCTTTCCTCTAAAACTTCTTTTATAGATTTAGAATTTTGGGGTAAGATAGATACTTGTTTTGACACAATTATTTTTTGAAACAAATTCTAGGTAATTTATCGATATTATCAATAAATTTTCAATACACTATTTTTAACATATTTAATTTAAGTATCTTTTGTTAACCAAATTATCTTTGCCATTATTCAAATTCAACTATATGTATTTTTTCTATCCTCTTCTGCATTGTGAACAAGGTCTTTTGATGAAGGTTAAAGCTGCCATAAGCTATTTTGACTAAAAATTTGTTTCCAACCAAATATTGCCTCCATTTTCGAGAGCATGCACATGCGAATGTCTCCTTATCTTCATTAGATATTATTTTTTCCTTGGTTTTCAATTTCCAACTTTCAAATGCTACAGGGTGTCCTTGGACAATTATTTCTCCCATTCCAACAAGTGAAGCATCCAATTCAAC
Organism: Torreya grandis; assembly: GCA_037957365.1. Taxonomy (NCBI): domain Eukaryota; kingdom Viridiplantae; phylum Streptophyta; class Pinopsida; order Cupressales; family Taxaceae; genus Torreya; species Torreya grandis. The sequence continues at coordinate 57,437 of JARHVA010004567.1, read as the reverse complement.
CGCAACAGGTTTTCAAAAATCTGGGGTAGCTAAACTTGTGTGGATGCTTTTTTAGCTTTTAAAAGCTTACAATGGTCATGGAAAAAGTCTCTTTTAACACTGTATAGGGAAGCAACAACATGGGTGCAATTTTGATGAATATTTGATAATATTTGTGAAAGTTATTAATTATTTATTAGCTAATGTTTAACTAATGGGGGGTTATCAAACCTTCCCAACTAAATGTAAACACTTTCTGCTTAGTAAAAAGACAGACACACAAGTGTGTAAGTGCGTCGTATGGCTTTCATTTCTCTTCGTTCTTTCAACATTCATTTGCTAACATTGATATCAGAGCCAATGTTCGAAGAAGTCCTAGGAGAAGGGTATGAACAACGAGTTACAAAGTTTGAGGAAGCTCTAGTTGGGTATGAACTGTGAAAGTGACGAAGAAGAGGCAAAAAGGTTTGAGGTGCGAGGAAGCCCTAGGCAAATTGCTAGGGTACAAATTGTAAAGAAGAGACAGTTTTGTAAGGTTGTGACAGCTTGCAAAGGATGCTCACACAAGTTGGATACATTAGATGCAGCCAAAGTAAAAGCTAGATGCAACTTAGAAGGGAAAATCATGATTTGCAGGCAGATCCAAATACAAATCGTAGGGGTTAGGGCACCAAAACATGCAGACAAACCAGAAGTGTGAAATTGTTGACAAAAGATATTAGGGCATGTTTTAAATATGAGAAACTTGAGGAAAATCGTGTTGAAGATCACAATTTGCAGAAAAGATGCTTCTAGGGCATGAGAAAGAGTTGCAAAAGTCATGATTTGCAGACCCTAGGGCAAGGGAAACAATGCAATGTATTTTTGATGCTATTTATAGCTTGTTAATGGCCAAAATTTCCAATTTTTGTGGTAGTTAGGGCATAGGTCACAACTTTTAGACCAGAGGGAAATCTACACAAGTTTTTTGTGGAGATTATATTCCATTCGTATTTTATTTTAACCAGAGAAAACAAAACTTGAGCTTCTACAAGGGCACAAACAATGAGAGGTAATTTGGTTTGTACATAGAATATTGTATTTATTTTAGCATTAATTAGACCTATAAGCAGTGGTAATTAGATTTGTACACAAAGGTAATCGGACTTGTACCCATAGGTAATCAGATCTGTAAACAAACATTGCTTTGATTTCCGGATCATAGAACTATACTTTCGTGCCACATTAAAATTTGGGTCAGAACTATACTTTTCCAGTTGCATTGATTTTCGGTTCAGAATTGTATATTTTTTGTTCAAAGTCACAAATTGTGTATAAAATGGCCAATATTCAAAATTTGGTTATGCCGGAAGCACATAAGTTACCTGGCCATAATTATAATGTTTGGAGTCATAAGTTTACGACAATCGCGAAATATGATGGGTGCAATAAAATCATTCTTGGCACTGAAGCAAGACATGTTATGAGCTTTGCAAATTATGACAAACGTCATAAGGAGGCCTTGCTGTTATTGAAACTATTTGTGCTAGATGACATGATTCTTGAGGTTTGGAATGCTATTGAGGCAAGTGCACTATAGACTAATCTAAAGAACAAATACTATACTTCAGAGAAAAGCCGCATTCTATCCTGAAAAATCTACTATTTTTCACAAAGATGTCAAAGAACGAGTTTTAGGAAGAACACCTTTGGATGAAAGATCTTCGAGATCAATTAGGCATTATTAATAAAAAGGTGGATGATGATGTTATGGTGGTGCTAGTTCTAAACAATTTGACACCCTCATATGAATTTTTCGTGGAGGGTTTACACTTGATGGTGGAAAACTTGAACTTGACATTTGATCAGGTTAGTTTCTATTTGATACAAAAGGAACGTAGACAGATTCAAAATGAATCTAGTGTTGGACATGCAGAGAGTGCATTAGCTGCTCAATCGAAAGGGAAGTGGAAAGGTATTCTTGATGATTCATCTTCTAAGTATCAAGGAAAGTGCTTTTACTATCATAAGGTTGGGCATATCAGAAAGGATTGCAGGAAGTGATAGTTTGCACTTTCCTAACAAAGTAGTCAAGCAACTAATGTGGCAATAGTTGAAGAAGAACAAGATTCTGAGCAAGAGTTTGCCCTCATGGCATCATACTTGGATGATCGTGCTATCAATGGCTGGTTCATTGATTCTGGTGTATTCAAACATTTCATGTGTCGTAAGGATTGATATGTCATATTGATTGTAAGTACAATTTTTTTTGATTTTGTTTGATTAGCGGATGGCGAGTCACTTGCAGTAGAGGGGATAGGAGATGTTTGCTTAGTATTGAATAATGCAAAACCAATTATGGTAAGGAATGTTAGGGGTGTTCCTAGCCTAAATAAACATCTCTTGTCTATTAATCAATTAACAAAAAATCCAAACAGTTTTGTAAATTTTTGTAAGGATTTTTGTAACTTTATCAATTAACCCTCGTTTACAATTCAGAACTTTATGTAACTTTATCAATTAACCCTCGTTTACAGTGAAAGTCATTAGCTTCTTGGGCAAGCTACTGCTCATTCAATGCAAGGGGCAGCTTTGAAATAAACCATAACTTGGCTTTTTAAGTCAAACATATACAATCTTATGCAATGTATGTTAAGGCTCAAAAATGCGTTAAGAGTTCGCATTCTTGCTTCACAAAACACAAGCCACAAAACACATAAAATATATAGATATTGACAATTGTATTCCGCAAGCAAAACTCAATCTGACAAGTATGCAAGCCTAGTGACAAACATGCAAGACTGATGTCAAAACCGGAAGTGTTTTCCCATGTCAAAAGCACTTCAGTGAAAACAAGCTCAGGCTAAGAATATCAACATCAAAAATCAAAATACCAAGTCGAAATGCTACCACCAGTCTGAACCCACTTTGCCACAAAATGCGACCATCAAGAGAAAGGTGTTTAACAAACATAGGCTTGCAAATCAACACACATGGCCAAAAGAGTACTTCAATTATGCAATTAATTGTGATAGTCAAAGACTATCCCCACATTTAATCTCTAATCACAGACAAAGACAATCAAAGTAAAAACATCAATCATCCGATAAAGGCAAAGTCGCAAACTGAGAAACCAAGTTGGTAACAAACCAGTCATACCCACAAACCCAAGGTTCATGTAAAACCCACTAGTGTGAGTTGGCGTTGTCATGTGATGTGTTCACGAAGTGAAGGATCTATCTCATGCAACACCACTCCCAACCATGGTTGTACATCTACCTATACCTGCACACAACCAAAAATCCATCAATAGCATCTGCTGGGTGGTACGCATCCAATATCAATAATAAATGTAACTAGATCAGCATAGTGATAATGTACATATAATATTATAATGACGTATCAAATCGAAGTCATAGAATTTGCCAAATTCCAATAATTTTTTTTGGAATTCGGCGATTTTAATAGGAGCCCAAATTTTTTATTAAAAATCGTAGTACAATTCATACGTATTATATTTTTTAAAGCCAAAAGCATAAAAATCATCATAGTTAAGTGAATAATAATAAAAAAAAAAAACAGTTTTTTAAATTTTCGGGTTGGTTAGGGTTTGGAGTTTAATGTGCTCCCAGGGCAATTTCTGAGATTAATCCACAAGCCATCGAAGTTGAGAACCGTCCAAAGAAAAATGGTCTTCAATTTCTGTGTTTCTGAGTGTACTGTCAAAGCGGAGAGAATAAGCTGCAATTTCTATGTTTATATATCTGGGCTAGACCATTTTCGTTGGCTATGGAAGTCCTATTTTCCTGTTGGCTGTTACAGTGCTATTTTCCATTTCTCTATTGCAGTGCTGCCATCGACCATTATTTTTGATAAGGGTTAAAAAAGTGTTTTTGAAAGGGCCCAAACCCTTGTACGAAAGAAAGAAGAAAAGAAAGACAATACAGTCAACAAAGTAGAAAGGAAAGAAACAGGGCAAGTGAACCCAAGAGAAAAAACGCTGTCATGGGAATGGAAACCGACAACAAACTGACAGCAGGAAGCAAAATGACAACAAATTACACACTGAAGTTGCTAAGGGTCCTAGCAACTTCCCACTCTTCGTCCACAAACTTAATGTGCTCCTTTATGACTTCTATGTTCTGATCCTTAGGCACTTTGGCTTTACCTCTACCTTGAGGCCTTGCACTCTTTCTAGTGTCCACAGGTTCCTTCTGTCTACCAATAACACCTTCTTTAAGCATTGGAATGCTGGGAGCGCAGTTATTTATGGTTATCCTACTTAACTGTAAGACTTTACTGAGGCCTTCTCTAATAGAGTTCTGAGTAGCCTTAATTTGAATTAAATTCTTCTTAAGTTCCTCCACCTCGTTTTCAAGCATACTAACTTTACTGGTCATGGATATAGTTTTTACTTTTAGCCTGGAGTTCTTTTGGACTTTATGCTGAGGTTTACTTTTCTTGTTATGTTTTTTATTTTTTAAGTTTAAAAAATTAGTAATTTGTGTTTAGTTAGAATTTTTTACTATGCAGTTAATTTATAATTTTTAGTGTTAACTTTAGTTTTAATTTAATTTAATTTATTTATTACTTCTTCAAATTTATTTATACACGGCTAATTAGTTTAGTTAGTATAGATTTAGTATTTATTATGTAGTTAGTATGTGGTTAATTTTTTTATTAATATATAATTATTGGTAACCGATTTAAGCTAGCATTTAATAATTTTGTTATTTAGTTTTGTTTAATAATCTAGAAATAATTATTATTTATTTATTATCATTAGTCTTTTATTGAGTATTAATATATAGTTGTAGGGTTTTTGTTTTTTATGTTTAATTTTAAAGGATTGAGATTTAGTTTTTATTAGATTTAAATAGGTTTTAATATTTAAATTAAATGTTATTAGTGTTTGTTTATTTGATTTTATATTATTATTCCAACTTAATCACAATTTTTTTTCCTGAATTTTATCGGCTGGTATATTTGTATCAAATTTTATCCTCGCCGAACACGAACACAAACACAAACCTTGCGACTTAGTATCAAATCATAACAAAATAATGTATCCACAAGAAATATCCATGTAACAGAATCACATAACTATAAATGTCACTTGGAAACTAACTCAGAAAGTACAAAACAACCATAATATTTCAATGCCATCAGCAATAAGTCAAATATTAAATAATCAAAGATGCATCTATGTTTCAACAACAGAAAACAGAACTAATCAACCAAGTTCCATGCTTCAACAACAAGCACACTCAATAACAATGACTCAAATCAAGTCTATCAAAAAGGGAATATTATAGACACAATGGAGCTTCGGTTTTAAGACTGGTTATGATGAACATTTTGGGCTTTGTTATTGTTGACTCTGTTAATAGCATTGGTGACTATCAGAGAATTGTACTTTTGATTACAAACTTAATAAACCTTCTTAAACCAAAATATACGTTCAAAGTCAATATATCTTCTAAATCATTTTTTTTTGAATTGTACAAGTCTTTGGTAGTTTTCAGTTTATTTGAACAAGGACATGTGATTCATTGAATTATTTGTCAATATAATCTCAGATTTTGATTTTTGGGACAAACAGGTGGATGTAAGATTGCTCAATGAGGACTTGAGAATTGATACTTTTCGATCAGGTGGGGCAGGAGGCCAAAGTGTAAACACAACAAGCAGTGCGGTTCGGGTGACTCACTTTCCTACAGGTATTGTGATAAGTATTCAAGATGAGCGGTCTCAACACCAGGTAATTGACAATCCTTTCTGCTTATATGTAGCTCTGCTTATTTCCTTCCATGCAATAGATCTTTTATAACATTATATTCAACCTCCTTTCATGTAGAAAACCTGAAAGGGAGGGAGGGAGAGAGGGAGGTTCTTAATTTTTACCTGCGAGTCAGAATGAACAAAGTGTTCCAAAGAATTTGGCTACAAGGTTTATTAGATATTGCTACTAAAGTTTCTATTTTCGGTTCACAAAAACAAAATATAAAGGTAAATTGTGTTGATAACATTCCTCCTACAACTTCAGCTGATGTGTGGCTAGGTGAGGTTTTAAGTTCACAAATATTGCTCTCTTGAAGCTGTTTTCCTTGCTCGAAATCTTAAGTGAGAATTGTGTCCTTATATACAAAGTTATTGGTTTCTTCATGGGATGCTTCCTTCCACCTATACATAGTGAATTCATATGAATGACTTTGATAGACAGGAAAAATGTATTTTGACAATCATTTAAGATAATATGTATTAGAACCTTAACAACTAAATTTATTCCAACCAAGAAAGAAAATGGCTGCTACCTTAGGATGAACAAACCTCTAGATATCCAATTTTCGATGGATGAGATGGAAAACAGGTTATGGCTTCTCAAGGAAAAAGCCCTGATCTGCAGATTCATGGGGGATTTTGCTGGACCAAGGACTCTAAGACCATGGGTACAAGAGAATTGGAATCCGATAGGCTCTGTGGACATCCTGATGATGCCAAAAGGCTATTTCATGGCCATCTTTTCCATCGAGCAAGAAAAAGTTCAGGCTTTCCAAGGAGGCCCTTGGTTTATGAACAAGTTTGGTTTTTTCATGAAACACTGGTCCCCTGCCTTCAATCCATTGGAAGATTTGCCAAGCGCAGTCCCATTGTGGGTCAGCTTTCCATTGCTTCCAAGTGAAGCCCTGGCAAGAGACCTCACTTAAAATAATTGGGGGTGCAATTGGGGATTACATCAAATCCTCCAATTCACAAAACATCTAGGTGTTTTAAACTATGCAAGGATGTGTCATTATAGATCTGGAATATTGTGATAACATGATATCAAAATAATTCTGATCTTGTGGCACCTACCCCCTTCCCATGCCCATGCTCATCACTGCACTGCACTAGCCAACCTTCTTCACCAAAATTAATAGATGAGCTTTAACACAAGAGCTGAGCTGATGAGGCCTTAGCACTGTCTCTCTTGAGAATGCCATGGCCTCCTCCATGAGTCCAGATTTTAGGAATGTGGTGTTTAAAGACACAATCCTGATTTGCAAATAAAACTTGCTGCAATTCTTTAGTTTTTAAGTCAAAATTTCCAACAAAAAATGAAAATACCTAATTTGCAAATAAAACTTGCAGCAATTTCTTAAGTTTTCCAGCCAAAATTTCCAACAAAAAAAGAAAATGGTTGCTATCTCAGGCGTGAGATACCCCATAAACTCTCCTTCACCATGGATGGGATGGAAAATATACAATGGCTCCTAAAGAAAAAATCCCTACCTTGTAGATTCATGTAAGATTTTCCAAGAACCAAAACTCTCATACTTTGGGTACTTGAGAAATGGAAGTGCACCGAAGCTGTAGACATCCTCATGATGTCCAAAGAATACTTCATGGCAGTATTTTCTTTGCAACAGGAAAGAGATCAAGCCTTCTAAGGAGGCCCCTTGTTCATGAACAAAGCAGGTCTCAGGAAACAATAGTCTCTGTCTTTCAATCTCACTGAAGATCTCCGCAACATAGTTCTAGTTTGGGCACGATTGCCATTACTGCCAAGTGAATAGTGACAAGAACAATCACCAAACAAAGCAAGGAATGCAATAGAGGAATACATTGCTATCTCTGATTTCAGCAGGAACTTGAAAGTTTGAAAACTCTGCAAGGATTTGTGCAAATCTTGATTTGGGCGAACTCCTTTCTGATAGACTAATCTTCGATATGGGAGGCATTCAATGGGAACAACCCATTGTTTATAAAAACATGGGTTCAGAATTTGTCACGAGCATGGTCATCTTGCTCAGGTGTGCCCCTCTCAGATGACTCATAATCTACTGAAAGAACATACTTGAGATCTGCCTGTACAACAATCATTGTAGGAGGAAGAAAATCAGTCAAAAATAGACCAGCAACATCATAAGAAATAGTAAAGTCAACTCATATCAAATGAACGGAAATCTGAAGCAAATTTCAAAAAGCATATTTGAGAAAAAGAAATGGATCTCTGAAGCAAATTTCAAAAAGCATATTTGAGAAAAAGAAATGGATCTCATTACAAATCGGGTCGATTTATTAAGCAAAATCCTTTTGCTGCTTTAGCTGAGATTGACACTGAAGAAATGGAGCATGTTCAGAGCACCCTGGATTCAGCTGCAACCCAATGCAGATGTGTCAGCAACCTACACATCTAGAGGCTGCACACAAGGGTAAGTCTCAACAACCAATTTCTTTCACATCAAAAGTGAGATCCTTAAAATCCCAGCTAAAAAATAAATAGAACATAGGGAAATACAACTCCCAAATAGATTTAATTCCAACAAATCTGCTGTTTATAGAATCAAAGGCAACCACTTAAATACAGAAAAAAATGAAGCCATCATCTCAGACAATAACTAGAGGAGGCAGCAATAAAAATGGAATCAAAAGACAACTCATACCGGCCTCAGCCCAAGGGGCACCTGCTGCACCTACTCAAGCTATTTGTCAAACAGCTTGACATCTCCAAAAACCACTAAAATCTTAAGGATAAGGTGCAAACCAAAAAAAAAATGGCGTGGTTTCATTAAAAGAGACCTTGATAACTGGCTCCTTGAAGAGGATCAATTTGCAGGTCCTTGGGGGTACAAACAAACTATTTCTTGCAATATCACTTGAATATTGATACATTAAGATCCTTCCAAGTATGCAATCTACACACATCAATCCTTTTAATGGGTTTTTTAGTTGCAGTTTTTTTCGCATATTAAAGGCAAGAGAATACACACACACACACACACACATCAATATTTTTAATGGGGTTTATTTGCAGATTTTTTCTTATATTAATGGCAAGAAAATTTCTATATGTATATATATATATATATCCCCTCATGGAAATCATAGTATAGTTCTACTAGAACAGGTCAAAGTGTGGATTCTCACTATAAAACTAAAATATCTCAAAGTAACAGGGATTTCAATACAATCAAATCCCCCAAGGAGAAGAAGAGAATTTCAGGTTTCAATCATAGAACAATGGAGGAAATCTTTAATGTAGGTAAGTAGGCCTTATTGGTTGACCTAAAATATGCTCAGGCAGTCTACTCATTGTTAAATTTTAATTCATGGTGCGCAGATCTACACTTATAGTGAACAAAACCCTAACTATGTGTGATTAGGCTTAAAAATCTGGACTGAAAATTCACAAGTGCAGACACTGCACTTAATCAAAAAATTCAAGACAATGGACTGTGTAAACTAAATCTGCTTAAGATTAGTGCTGTAAAGCAAAGAGATTCCTCACTCAAACACACATCAACTCTGTATATAACTTAGAAAGAAAGAATTACAAAATCTTGCATCTAACTGAATGAATCACTCACCCACCCTGCCTTGCGTTTATAAATGAAAAAGGCTAGAGCTACAATATATTTAGACATTCTAATAATAACAACTCCTCTAAACTTGAAAAGCATGTTTAATAATAACAACTCTAAATTTAGCATGTTTAATAATAACAACTCTAAATTTAGTATGTTTAATCTATGTTGCAAGAAATGCCCCCCTGCTGTTTTCTGCCCGGAAACTTTTCTGCTACAGAAACGTTGGGGAAATGTTCGGGGTGCTTCCATAAAATGTCTGGGCGATTATGTTACGTTTCTTGGCATTTCCAGGGGATTCTAGCAGGGAAAAAAGTTCGAAGTAAACAAAAAAAAAAAAAAAAAAGATGAACCAGACAATATATAAATAAAATAAATATTTAACTTATACTTTAAGTTATATTTTATTTATATACTTTTAGGATGTTTGAGAGTGGTTTCGGACCTCTAGGAGCTATAATGTAAATTCTAGGTTTTGGAGGATCCTATCATATTTCAGCTACATTACTGGATACGTCTATACACCCCAGGTATGGCGATGCCACGCAGGGATACAGATGGGGGGGGTGGGGTTACGACGTCCCTATGCCCAGGGTATGCCCCAACCCCTATGGGTACGCCCGAGTACATACCCCTCGGGAAAAAAATAAATATATTAATGCCCAATGCATGACCACAAAGGTAGGTCAAAGGGACTATAGATTACAAAAGTGTGTTAGGAACAAGTGGGAAACCAAAAAGGTCTCCAACAACAAGAAAACAATGCTGAAAGAAATAGTGCAAAATAGGGCAAAGAGCAACAACACTCAGAGCCAAAGAAAGAAGCAAAAGAAATGAACAACTCCCGAGAATCTCTCAACATCAAGAACATGAGAATGAACCCTAAGAAGGAAGAACTAGGAGGCGTTCCATCAAGAGTTCGATCCAACTCTCCGAGCATCCAAGGCCGACGAGAAGAAACTACGGATAGAAGTATGACCTGAATAAGAAGAGATAGGATGTCTGGTCTGACCTCCAATCCTCTGCCTAGAGGGAAAAGTCCTTTGCGAAGATCTGGTGGATCTAGTCTATATTTTGATGCCAGGCATGAAATGGATATGTTGATGAAAACTCGGGGAATAGTGGATAGTGTCTCTGGGTCGCACTGATCTAGAATGTGAGGCTGTACTAATGCCAATTTGTTGCTTAGTGCCTCACCTTGAAGGTAGCACCATGATTAGATTAAGTGATTTGCTGGGTCGGCGCTGGTCTAGTGGGTCTCTGAATATAATGATCACGAAGCTTAAGAGCTTCTTGTATATATAAATCCCAACATCTTTGGTTCTCATATCTAAAGAAGTCAAAAAAAGTCCGTGTCCTCCTAAATAGGCAATGACATCTCCCCCTGATCTCATAGTATATGGGACAACGGAAGATGAAGTGTTCCTCAGACTCCGTTTTCTAGATGCTGCATAACTGACAAATCTTGTCTGCCCGATCTATCTGGTGGTCTGTCTCAATTCTAACCCTATTAGAATCCACTCAAAACTGTCCTAATGGGATGCGAAGAGAGTGCATCCAGTGGCAAAATGTGTATTGTGGATGAATGATAAGCTTGTCACTCAGCGCCAAAAAGTGTTTTGCATAAAATGCCATCTTTGAGCATATCCCCCCAAGGGGGTTTACCCAAGTACTATGAATAAACTACCTGTAAATATCATCCCTAATAATTCGATTCAACTCCTGTCAAGTGGGTAGAAGATGAGCTGGTGCATCCAAGGAGTACTTGAATGGAGGTGGTCCATCCTAATTCCCACAGACTCTAATAGATCACAAACCCTTATATACCAACAATGGCCACAAATCGAGGGAGCCGAGATGGCAAGATTCTCTAAAGAATAGTAGGCTAAGTATGGATATCTGTTACACCCACTTGCAGAATCAACAAAGCTTCGGATGCGATGTATGAAAGAGATTAGATCAAATATAGTCTCCAGTCGAAAAGGTCAGGGTCCAAACTCTACAAGGATAACATGTTGGGGAACTGTCTACTTACATCTGATAATGTGGTGAAGTGTTTGGATCCTCTCAACAACAGTGCAATCACCCTCAAGCAAAGAGGGCCCCCAAACTACAAATCCATAAAGAACTGTGGGTCTGATAAGTGTATCCATGAGGGACATCTTGGATGAGATATCTTGAAAGTAATGTCGAAAACACTGTCGTTCAAGAAGGGCTAAAGAACCATAACCTTTGTTTATCCTAAGTTGAAGGGCTTGCCTCAAACTGAAACGTGGACCACAAAATTGCACTCCTAGATAAATATAGGAAGTGGTAATCTCAACCTCCTTTCCTCTAAAAAAGAAATGTAGGTGGGAGGTCTTCAGACCATTAAACACCATGACCTTGGTTTTCCCAAAATTAACCGTCAACTGTCAGAGATCACAAAAGAGAGCCAAGGCATCCAACTGCCGTTGTAAGCCCTCAGGGGATGAAGCTAGGAGAACCACATCGTCTGCAAACAAGAGGATAGAAATTAGAACCTGGAGAAGAAGACACCCATCACCAGCGTGAATATGCTCATGAAGAAAGGTCTTTAACTCATCAATGTATATGCCAACTGAGGGTAGGGACAAGAGGCAACACTGCTTGACCCCAATGGTACTCCTCATAAAGTCTGAAATCCCATGAACCGTGCAGAGACGACCAAGGACATTCTCGTATAATCTCATAATGGCTGCCAAGAGGGTCTCAAAAATGCCAATATTCCCAAGTCTTTGGAAAGGTGCCACTCGCGGAACAAAATCAAATGCTTTCCTAAAGTCTAAAAAACAACAATAGACTTTGGATGAGCGATGATGTGCCTCCTCAACAATGGCCCAGAGTGTGAAAATATGATCAATGGTCTAATGGGTTGGTCTAAACTTTGCCTGTCCCCTAGCTCTTTGGTGCCTCTGCTCTAAGTCTCTTGAAAGCTACATGTGTAGTACAATAGCATACAATTTTGAGAATGTGTGTCCAACCTGATCGTCCTGTAATTGTTAGGATTTGAATAGGAGCCTAATTTGTGTATCAGGGGAATAATGTGATGTGACCAAGAGGGCGTGAAACCTGAACAAACCACGTGGTTGAAAAGATCAACCAAATAACTTCCAAAAGCTTTAAGACCATGTTTGAAGTACTCGGCTTGGAAACCTTCTTCATTGACTGCCTTGCTACTATTCATCACCTTTACTGCCTCTTTGATGTTCTTGTATGTGAATAAGTGAGAAGAAGATGGTAGAGGAGCATCATGGGTTTGAGGTTGGCCAGGAATATCATAAAGAGTGGAGCTATGGGATATCATGGATGTGGGATTAAGCTCAGTGGGGGGGGGGGGGGGGGGGGGAATGTCGAGGGAGGATGGTACAACAAAAGAGTTTGGGGGTGTCGAGGGAGGATGGTACACCAAAAGAGTTTGGGGGAGTGGATGTAGGAAGCTCGTAAGATCTGTCTCCTTTGAGAAATAAAGAGGCATTTCTTACAACAAAGAAGGCAGCGGTAGGATGATTTTAAGGATGGGTAAAAGGGGTGGGCATGGAAGAAGGCGTGTCGAAGTTGGTGGTGGAGAGTCCTGCATTCATGATCATACCAATTATTCATGGGGCAAGATATTTTAGATTGATGGGAGGTAAATGTATGTCTGGTGTAGCTAGGAAAATATTTGAGGGCAACTTCCCAAATAATGGAAGAAAGGCATGTGTATTTAGAAGTAACATAACCAAGCGAGAAAAACTAGGGTTTTGGAGGCAGACGCTGATGGGTGTGAGAGAGGAAAATGTCAGGTTCCCCATCATCAAACGAGAAAGGGGTACGTGGTATACTGAAAGAGGGGGTTGTAATAGGAAAGGGGAGATCAGCTTGGAGGGAAAAAGAAAGAAGAGCATGGTCCGCAAGAGGAATGGAGAAAATGGAAAAATGACTGATGAAGGGCAAAAGATTTTGACTGGATAGGACGTAATCTACCACACTTTTACCTCCACCATGAGGTGTACATGTGAATGAGTGTGAATCTAGAAAGCAAGGCAGCCCATTAAGGATCAACAAATCATGAGATTATCCCAACTGTAAAAGGTGTCTTTCGTATGCCATGTAAGGCACTGAAGCATCATCTGACATCCTATGCAACCCCACTGACTCTGAATCAATCTCCTGTGTGTATAATATGTCAACAGAGCGGTCATGGAGAGGTGTTTGAAGGTCTCTGGTACGAGCATTAAAGTCACCAATAATGATAACTTCCCCAACGGATGAAAATTGAGTGATCTCGGTGTACAAGTCTATAAAAGGCCCCCCCCTCAAGACCATTATGGATGGCATATGATGATGAAGATGTTGGAGGAAAGTAACAAACTGCAACGTAAATATCTCTGGAAAGTGGGGCAGTCTCATTAATTCGGACCCACATGAATCTAGCAAACTCATCAGAAACCTCCACTGAAATTCTATTATGGAGTGAGTCTCTTAATAGACAAGCTACCCCACCCGAACCTCTAACCCCACCAGAACTCCTAGTCTCCTCATAGCAAGCTGAAAACCAATGGTATCTTGTAATATTTGGTAGAGGCCATACCGGGCTCTCATGAGTCTCAGTAATAAAAAGAATGTCTGATGACCCAAGAGCATCATATATTAGACTTGGTGATGACCAAAAAGAGCCATTACCATTCCAATAGTTGAAGGAAATGTCTCAGCGCTGCTTCCTCTCCCAACAAACCCGTCATTTAGAAACCTCAGGTCAAGGTTCCCATCCTTGAGGAAAGGAGTCCCTAACCACTGCCTTGAGGTTCCTAATAACTGTCCATTTTCTTGCTTTTCGTGTTGAGATAACCACCTCTATGGAGTGTTTAAGCTTTGCAACTTGTGATTTGGTGAGATCTTCATCAAGAAAGATCTTACCAGGGAGAGAAAACAATGAACGCTTGGCCCTGAGGGCTCTAAACCGATCAACAACGGATCTGAAACAGAGGAAAAGTGTAGAATCGAACCCCAACCATGTTCTTTTTAATACCACATCCAAGATACCTAGAGATTCAATTCTCTAAAACGTCTAGTTTGCTCCTCGTGTGAGTTTAGCCTGAACAATTTCCTCAATAGTTGCTATAGGATCCGAAGAGGAAAGATGTAAGAGAAGCCCCCTCTCCTTGAGATTCAATTCTCTAAAACGTCTAGTTCGCTCCTCTGTGAGTTTAACCCGAACAATTTCCTCAATAGTTGCTATAGGAGGATTTTTATTTTTGCCATTGACCACTTGTGCCCAAGATTGAATGTGTGTTTTTGTTTCTTGTTTAAGAGAACCTTGTTGAGATCTCATCTCTTTCCTCTTGTTTTTGATATCAAGGATTTTTGCTTGTAAACTTTCATTAGGGGGCTGCCCTTTGTTAGTGATCCTTTCCTTCAAGAAGATATTTCTAGACTCAACTGTTGCCACTCTGATCGAGAGATCACAAATATTAGATCAAAGTAATTTATTAGTATTCTCCACCTGCTGAATTATGTCGATCAGGGCTTGGATGAGATTGTGACTGCTGTCAACAAATTTGCGTTGATATGTTTGTGCTAAAGGGGGAATTGGCTCATCGTTTTTCCCCATTGCATTCAAAACCAGTTCATAAGATTATGATTGCACTTGCAGCACAATGTGTACTTGTACTCTTTGATCCCATTCTGGAACTTGCCTTTCTGTGCAAGAAATGCAATAAAAATTAGGGGAACGCTGTTGTTTGCATTTTGTCTTTTTCCGCTAGAATTTTTAAGGGGAACTCGTCCTTAGACTGTTCGTGCCCATATGCTCACGATTCCTGCCTACAATCCATCAAGCTTAGAGAAGACGGGAGTTGAAGAGATCTGCAACGAAGACGGGAGTTAAAGAGATCTACAACGTGAATATGGCGACACACATTGAGTGGGTTTGATTGTTGATTCTGCCAAAGTCTTGCCAGGTAGAGAACTGTGAAGAAAGATGCAAGACCGATCCACCAAATAGTCATGACCCTTGTCTGTCACGACTCTTCCCTGTCACAACCCCTGCTTGTAGAGTTCTTTGTCACGTCCTACGAAATCTTGCAGAGAGAACCTGTTGATCCAACACACGACGAGGGCAAAGCGTCTGTGTCCCTCAATTTTGCGGTTGAATAGACATTCCAACATCTACAGGTAGTAGAAGACTCCCAGATGATAATTAATCTTATATTAAGGAAAACTATTTCACGGGAATAGAGCCTCAATGTCATAGGTCCACTATAATAGTCTGGTTTTACTTGGTTGATGGAAAATATCATTCAGCAAATAGTGACTTCTATTAACACCATGTAAATGGACATCACAATGGAGTAGCTGACCTTTTCGCCAATACAACACTCAATCACAATGGTGACACTCATGATAATCTTTTCGCAATATCTTGTTGAAGGCCGACTGAGATATAGTTTCATTATCCATTATATCTGAGTTTTTGATTAATATATCTCATGAATTCTTGTGTGAATGTTGCTGGAAGTTGTCACACATTTTCGCCTGTGTTGTGTATATTTATTTGGCATGAGAGTCACGGAGAGACACTCAAAATTGGAAATCAACTTCTTGGGGAGGTCTCTCGCTGTCATTGTTTTTTTCCTTGGCTTTTGCAGAAATAGACTTGCATGGAAGGCTTCACACTCTCCATTATTGCAACCTTTTTCTGTATGAAAAATAACCTCTCTTTAATCTGTATATGTGAAGCCATGCCTTCACCCAGATTTGTTTGCTGTCAAACTCAATGTAGTCATGTTTGGGTGTTTTCTTAACCAAACCAAAATCAAGGCCGTCCAAGATGAATTGCTCCTTATCTTCTTATTTGCATCAATCAATATTTTCCTGCAACACCTCATCATGCAGGTCCGACTGAAGACAAGTTTTTCTACAACATTCTTTTGCATACAGTAGACGAACTTAATTCTCTAGTTTTTCTTGAAATTCAGGGTGGGTGAATGAGTTAGCTGTTAATAATCATTTTCGGTTCGAATGGTTGTAGCTACACTTTATCTTTTTAGGATGCCTGTCTTCAAGGGGTTTTAGTGATGAAAATTCCTCTTTCTCTACAACTTCCTAAACATTTCCAAATTCCTTCTCTTCTGGTTTGAGAAATGGCAGTCTAATTGTTGTTCTTTCAATGTCAACTACTCAATCTGAAGGCCATCTCACAAGTGATGCTTTAGATATATCTTTTCCAAACGCCTCACATGATTTAGCATGCGCTATATGAAAATTCCCAATTTAGTGGCTGCCATTGGTTTCGGGTTGCAACAAAAAATATCTCCAGGAGTGTAAGGTGAATGATACAAGAAGCAATTTTTTCGTTGCTTTCTGGCAATGTACATTTATGGAAGACACCGACTTTTTTCCCTACAAAATCCTCCCATTGTTTAACAAATATGAATTTGTCTTTTGATATAATCAAAAGCCAAATTCTGGATTGGGATTTTCTTGCTGCAAGGGCTTGATATTTGTAACAGATTTGCCATAGGTGAATTCTTTCTCTATTGAATTCTCTGCAGTTTTGAAAGAGTCGCACTTTACAGTCACATATTGCATCATTTGAGTGCTCCAAATAGTAAATCCATTAGCAAATTCCCCCAAATTATTCACAAATGCATCAGGAATGGGAAGTGGAAGGGTAGGATTTGTAGCTTTTGTGACATTAACACTAGCACAACCAAAGGGGATTTGAGCATTATGGCAGAATAAATTGGAAATTATATGGTGTGTTTTTTCCATGTCAGCTTTTGACATGACGTGTATATTTCTTGCCCCTAGTACCATTGAAAGCCATTGTATCTTTCTTGTCATATATAAAGGAGTGTGGATCAGAAATATGTAAGGGCGATGAAGCTTAGCTCGATTAAATGTATTTAATACTTCTATTTTAGCTTGAGAAATAGTTAACGGAGCTTCTATATTGATTCAAGCATTGAGTTATGAATATTTCAATTGAACTATATAATATTCGCATGCATCATTGAGTGTCTAATAGTAATATTAGCTGAATTGGTTTTCATCTACATCATTAAACTATCCAATTTGTAAGGAGCTATCGCTGGTGCGATTATTAACAAATATTGCGCTATAAAGGTATCAAACAAATTCATTGTTCTTATGTTGAGATATAATTATCGCTTAAGTAATTTCTTAACCAAAATTGTTATTAAAGTGTCAAAGAAATGTTTAGGTATCACTTGGGAGATATTTCAATGAGTGGATATACCTCATTAGAGATGTATAGTACATGCTGGTATCATCAATGGTCTAATAAATAATGTAATATGTATATATTTTAAGTGCATCGGTTTTCTTCTCCATCATTTGAATATCCAATTTATGATGGACCTATCGCGCATGGAATTTCTCAGAAGTATCACTTGTTGCATTTTTCTATATCATTAAAGTAACATTTTCATCTTCATTTCCCAACTTATGGCTCAGGTTATATATCTTATACACATGCTCCATCTTAAACAAGAATGAACTATTGCCCGGGAAATATTTCTATATACTTACGAGTGCATTGGTTTTTTCTACATCATTTAAATATTTAAATTATAATGGAGCTATTGCCCATTCGATTGCTCATAGGTATTTCCTGTCAAATTTTATTATATCATTAAATTATGCAATTTGTCTTCATTTCCAACTTATTGTGTGGGATATATAGCTTATACACATATGCTCCACCCTAAACCTTAAGGAACTATTGCTCGAAAGTTATTTGTATATTGTAAGAGCATATGTTTTCTTGTACATCATATGCATAGCCAAATGATAATGGAGCTATTGCCCACACAATTGCTTATATGTATTAGTTGCATTTTACTGATTCATTGAAGTATGAAAGTTGTTTTCATTTCCCAGCTCGTTGCTTGATATATAGATCATGCACTTGCTTCATCTTAAACAAGGAGCTATTGCCCAGTTGATATTTTGTATTGTAAGTGCATTGGTTATTTTCTACATCATTTGAATATTTAATTATAATGGAGCTATCGTCCACGATATTGCTCATAGGTATTACATGTTACATTTCAGTGTATCTTTAAAGTTTGAAATCATCTCATTTCTTGAGTTATGGCGTTGGATATATAGTTTAAACACATATTCTCCATCCTAAAAACGATGGATCTATTACTTGGGCGATATTTTAATATTGTCAATGGAATGGTTTTCTAATACATTTGAATATATAATTTATAATTGGGCTATTACCCACACAATTGCTCATAAGTGTAGGTAATACTTGTTAGATTTTACTATATCATTAAAATATGAATTATGTCTTCACTCCCCAACTTATTGCATGTGATATATAGCTTATACACATGTACTCCATACTAAACAAAAAGGAGCTATCGCTTGGCCAATAACATAGAGTTAATTTATACATACAAAGATAAATTTGTGAGCAAAGTCGTATTGATATCTATAAGACAATATGCGTGGGGTAACTCTTGGGGCTTTGCTTTTTTCAGAGGTATCTACGTGTTAATATGGTTTCCATTCTTGCCTAGTTTTTAGTGCAAGATTTGAGTAGCCCATTTTCTGACATATAAATTTGGTTGTCTATTCTTGCCTACTTTTCTGTGCGATTTGAGCTCTTTTATGTAAGGATTTAATAGTAAAAAAAAAATTGTGATTAAGTATTTTGTAGTTTAGGAATATAAATGTTGGTAGATATAATATTGTTCTATGGATATAAATACAATAAATTTAATTGCTACGCCTGTAGCCTATAGTGTGTATTGGGATGTGTAGTGGACTTGTGGCTATCAAGTGCTTTAATTAATTAATATGATCATATAATATAACTTCATATTAGTAGAGGGTCGGCCTAGGTTGTTTCGATAGCATAATTAGAGTATATATAGGAGGTAATGGTTAATGTTTTATCATCATATTGTGAATTTTGTTTTTATTGTATAGTTGTGGAGGTTGCCCCCTCGAATTGACTCATCATTTATTTATTTATATATTATGATATCTTTCAGTCATATTGCAATATATTATTGTGATTCTACTTTATTTGTGAAGTAATTTCATTACAAGTGGTATCAAAGCTTTGATTTTGGCAAAAGTGTGGGTAAAACCTTAATTTTGAAGAATCACTTATATCTTGCAATCTGTTACGATTTTTTCTACAATTTTTTTACTGGGGCTGAACAATCATACAAGGTTGCTTCAATAAAAAAATTAGGGTTTGATAATTTTTGAGCAAGTTTTTACAATTTTAGGGTTTTTCATAAATTTGGTTGACATGCTGCATTTTAAGGATTTTTTTTCTGATTTCTTTACATTTTCAGAAAGCTTGCAAAAATCTAGTGGGGCTCTATTCTTTGAATGTTTGATTTGAGGCTGAGATAGGTCAAAGACCTCTTGGCCAAAGTTTGGGAAATGTGAAAATCAAATTCAACAGTGTCAAGCCTTGGTATGGTAGGGACCGCAAACTAGGGGCGAAGGCAAGGGTCCGAAACTCTAGGTAAAACGCCCAACCAATAGGAGATGGTGTCAGAAATGAGAACTAATGGATCTTTTGTTCTAGGGTTTTCTTTGATAAATCACAAGGTGAGCTAGCTTGAGTATAGTGTGCAAAACATACAGTCTGATATGGTCAACAAAGGAGATGTGGACAAAATCAATTAGAGATTGGATGAGTTCGGGCAACAACTTCGTAAACTTTTGAATGTTCATCAGAATTTGCTAAATCAACGACAATTCACTACTACTTAGACCAACCATTGTGGATCTTTAGGTCAACCCAATGCAAACTCCAATACAACTTAGCATCTGCCTTCAGCTAGGTCCCATTTGGGGCTGTAGAACATGATGATAAAAGTGAAAATGCCTAAGTTTGATGGGAAGGATCTAGTCACCTAGATCAACCAAATGGAGAACTTTTTCGAGGTACGCAGAGCCATGTCGACAAAATGTGGTAATGACATCCTTGTATTTGGAACCTGAGCTATTCATTCGGTATCAATGGCTTTGTGTTCAAAATAAGAATGGTTCTCAATGTCAATTAGTCATTTTTTATTGATGAATTACAGTTCCACTATCGCAACAGTGTGACGAAGAATTACTTTAGCCAGTTAGCAAAGTTGCGACAAATAGGGTTTGTTAGGGATTATGTTCAATAGTTCCAGAATCTATCCTTGCAGGTGGAGACTGTAGAACATGAAACAAAGAGGGTTAATACAACATCAGTAGAACAAAATCCAAAATGAATTCATGCACTAACACTCTATGCTTGTTCCTTAGGGTGAGCTATGAGGGTAACAAGCAAGAAATGCAATTGGAAGGATAAATACAACCTTTTTACCTCACTTGAAGACTCATTTGAAGACCGGTACGTAGATGTTGAGCTCGGCATGTGAGCTAGGAGTCTTTGACAATGCTAGTGTTTTGTGGGCAGCATCTCCTCTTGTTCACTTGTGGTGTGGCTTGGCACATGAGATGAGAAGGTGAAGCTTCTTGTTAGATTTTGGCATAGTAACTCTACACTTAAAAAGCTTGTTTATAATGGCTATTCAACCTTGTTTTTATAGACTTTTAGTATGAATAAGGACCATTGATTCAAGATCAAGAGCAGTGGTGGAGGATGAGTTCTCATACTCATGATTGCACACATGGAGTGTTTAAGATATGCCATTTAAGGCCTTTTTGGAGTGTGGAAGGAAAGTGCAATGATGACGTCTTAGAGTGTGTAAGAGGGGTGTATGAGGAAGAGTGTGTAAGAGAAGTGTGATAGCTTTGCTTGCACTCCTACTCTTTCTCATTTACTTTGTTGAATGACATTACCTATGTCAGGTAATAAAGCATTTTTGATTTAGGAAAATAAGATATTTCCAAAAAGTCGTGGAATTTCCTATTAGAGAAAGATTAGGGATTAATTAGAAATTACGCTATTCATTCGGTATCAATGGCTTTGTGCTCAAAAGAAGAATGGTTCTCAATGTCAATTGGTCATTTTTTATTTATGAATTATAGTTCCACTATTGCAACAGTGTGATGAAGAATTATTTTAGTCAGTAAGCAAAGCTGCGACACACAGGGTTTGTTAGGGATTATATTCAACAGTTCCAAAATCTATCTTTGCAAGTGGAGACAATCATGGATGAAAATGTGAATGACTTATTTCTTGGTGGGATCAAGGATCACATCCAACATGAGGTGCACATGTTTAATCCGAGTTCTATCTCTGAGGCTATTGTTATGGCACACAGATCAAAGAGAGGGAAGTAATCACCAAAAGGCAACCATTCACAAGCATAAGAGACATGAGTACTCCAACATAGTCTTTCTCTTAGCCTACTAGATAGATTCCTTAACAAATTGAAGAGATGGCAAAAGGGTTATGTTTTAACTTTGATAACAAGTACAATCGAGGACATAAGCACACAAAAAAAAAATTGTTCTACATTGAAGGTGCCAATGAAAAAGAAGAGGTGAAGTAGCATGGGATTTTGATGATGAACTAGGGGAGGATTTTGAAGAAACCCAACTAACTATTTCTTGCCATGCACTTTTTGACATTAGCACTTCACAAACCCTCAAGGTGGTGGGTTTTCTGAAAAAACAGGCAACAATATTGATTGACTTGGGCAATACTCACAACTTCATCAACAATAAATTCGCTGTTCTTGAATTGTTTTGTCTATCTAGCTCAAGAGTTTTGAGTCATGATTACAGATGGCGGCACAATTAGCTATTCCATAAAATGCCACAGTATTAAACTCCTTATGGGAGAATATCTACTAGATAGCCCTATGCTTTCCATTCTTATGGGTGGAACAAACATTGTGTTGGGAGTCCAATGGCTAACTATCTTGGGAATGATTGAGATGAATTTACAATAGGTATTAATGAGTTTCCATTATAAGGTAGGAAATTTGAATTGCACCGATTACATGCAAAGTCCCCCTAGATGGTGAGTTCTCATCAGATGCAAAAGATTCTAAAAAAGGGAACACATGGGTTTGTGGCTCAATCGTTTTCAATAGAGACACAATCACCGAAGGTGTCTACACAACCAAATCTACAACCTATAGTGGAGGAACATTCAATATTTTTTGGGGATATGCCAAAATGGCTTCCTCCAAAAAGGGTTGATGACCATGCCATTCAACTAATGCTAGGGTGTCAACCACCCAACATCAGGGCTTATAGGTACCCATATGTCTAGAAGAATAAGATTGAGAAGATGGTCCAAAAGATGTTGGAAGAAGGCATTATCCGTCATAGTTAGAGCACTTATTCATTTCTAGTGGTAATGGTGCGTAAGAAGGATGACACTGACGCATGTGTCTTGACTGTATGGAACCCAACCGGTACACCATCTAAAATAAGTTTCCTATTCTTGTAGTTGATGATTTGCTAGATGAATTGCATGGTGTTGTTTATTTTACAAAACTTGATCTTCATTTTGGGTATATTACCAAATCAAAATTAGAGATGAGAATATTCATAAGACAACTTTCAAAACCCATGAGGGCCATTATGGATTTCTGGTAATGCCTTTTGGCCTCACTAATGCACCGTCTACATTTCAGAGTTCGATCAACTTCTTTTTTCGGCTATTTTTATGGAAATTTATCTTGGTGTTCTTTGATGATATTCTAATATACAACAAAACATGGGTAGAACAATTGCATCAGGTGAATCAAGTTTTGGATATTCTTGAACAACACTAGCTTTATGCCAAGCCTTCCAAATGAGCTTATGGAGTCATGAGGGTTGAGTATGTGGGCCACATTGTTTCACATGAGGCGTCAAGATGGATCAACACAAGATTAAGGCTATGGTAGAATGGAAAGTGTCTAATACCCACAAAAATCTCCAAGGATTCTTGGGGCTTACAACTTACTATTGTCGTTTTGTAAAAAAATATGGCAACATAACAACACTACTCATAGCCTTATTGAAAAATGACTCGTTCCATTGGAATGAAGCAACCACTTGAGCATTTGAGAAGCTCAAGGAGGCCATGTGCACCACCTCACTTTTAACTATTTTATAGTTCTCCAAAACATTCATTATGGAATATGATGCTTCAAGGTATGGCATGGGAGCAATACTCATGCAAGAAGGACAACCCATTGCATTTGAGAGTCACCAACTCAAGCGTAAGATTTTGCTAAAGCCTATTTATGAGAAGCAAATGTTGGCCATATTTCACGCAGTAAAATAATGGTGACCATATTTGATGTGAAAACACTTTAAAGTGAAGATAAATCATGATAGTCCAAAATACTTCTTGGAACAAAGGTTGTCATTAGAAGAACAACAAAATTGAGTCACTAAGATGTTGGAATATGACTTTGAGATTGTACACAAGGAAAGAAGAATGTCATGATTGGACTATGTAGGAAGGATGAGTCTACAGAGGCAATGTTGGGCCTTGTCCATATTACAGGGCGATTGAGTGGATGAAACAAAATCAAAGTGAGATAATGATGTTGTTACACAATATCTTATTCAAAAGCTCCAACAAGATCCAAATGTGTTTGATAAATTTGTGTGGAAAGAGGATGCTCTCTAGTAGAAGGATAGGTTCTACCTTTGCAAAAATTCAACCTGTAAGCATAAGTGCTTATGGACTTTCATGCTTCTCTAGTAGGTGGGCATTCAGGGTTATTGAAAACTTATCATAGAGTCAAGCAGGGTTTATTTTGGGAAGGGATAAAAGGGAAAGTCCAAAAATATGTTGCAAAATATATGGTGTGTCAACAAAACAAATGGGAGAGAATCAAGACCTCCGGTTTGTTGCAACTTCTATCTATTTCTAGCAAGAGGTGGGAGGATGGTTCCATGGATTTTATCACGAAGTTGTCAAAAATTGAAGAAAAAATCGTCATCATAGTTGTTGTGGATAGACTCATTAAATATGCCCATTTTTGTGCATTATCACATCTATTTGTAGCAAGTACAATAACAACATTTATAGATATAGTTTAGAAACTCCATAGGATGTTGAACATCAAGATAAGTGATTGTGTTCCTATCCTTACCAATAATTTTTGGACCGAGTTATTCTCATATTTTGGTACCTAGCTGACTCTTAGCTGATCTTATTATCCCCAATCTAATGGACAAACTGAAGTGGTCAACAAGTCCCTAGAGGGTTATCTTTGTTGTTTTGCTTCGGATAAACAAGAGAGATGGGTTCAATGGTTGACATAGCATAATGGTGGTATAACACTTCTTTCCATACCTCATCCAAAATGTCTCCATTTTTGGCATTGTACGAGTACCATCTACTATCCATCAATTCATCTTTTGAGGGTCTAGCTAAAGGTTTGAGCAGTGGAAGAACACATTCAACACTAGCAAGAGGTTTTGTCTAGTCTTAGAGAGAACTTGGCAATGATGTAGAACCACATGAAACAACACGCTAACTAGTATTGTAGTAAAAGATATTACAAAGTTGGAGATTGAGGTTTTGTGCATTTACAACCATATAAGTAAATGTCCTTGAAACAACAAAAGAAGGATATCAAGCCTTCACCTAAGTATTGACCCTTATCAAGTCTTGCAAAAGATTTAAAATGTGGCACACAAACTGGAGTTACCTCACTCAACAATAATACATTCAGTCTTCCATGTTTTTTGCTTGAAGGTGGTCATTGGACTAAGAGTTTCAGCTTATAAAATTTTACCAGAGATCGATGAGGAGAGAAGAATAATTTTGGAACTTGAGGGAATAATTTAGACATGTACTAAGAGGTTGTAGATGAGGGTGATTATAGAGTATCTAATCAAGTGGAAGAATTTGCATAGTGAAGAAGCAACATGGGAGGATGAAGTGTATTTGTAGAAGCATCCAACAATCGTCAACATTGAGCACAACATTGGTTTGAAGGGGAGGGACATGCTACTCCCTTAGCCTATAACATGTATTGGAATATGTGTAGCTGACTTGTGGCTATCATAACCTTTAATTAAGTCATATGATCATTTATATAACTTCATATTAGTAGTAGGGTTGGCCTAGGTTGTTTCTATAACATAATTAGGGTATATATAAGAGGTAGTGGTTAGTATTTTATTATCATATTGAGAATTTTGTTTTTATTCTGCTTTATTTGTGAAGTAATTTCATTACATTAATTCACATTGGAGAGTCATCAACCACTACATTATACAAGATTACAATGCATTGTTCTAGTTAGAAATGAAAATTCGGGACCATTTATTCCTAAGACATGATTGAAAAGAATGAAAAAATTGCAATAAAAAAAATGAAGCATAGAAATAGTAGATTGATAGATCTCAAATGCCATAAAATTAGAAAAATATATATCATATTATTCGAAAAAGACTAATAATACATGTCATGCATTGTGGCAACTACAATCTTAATGTGCACAGGTCATGCATTTGTGGTAGTAAAACATGGAACATAGATATGGTTAGAAAAGCAATCATTATTGGAAAAGAGGTTTAATGAAAAATGTTGGTTTTCCTAAAATTAGGGATTTCATGTATAGTTTGAAACCTAACAATCTAGAAATTAGGGTTCGATAAAATCTACTAAGTTCCTTAAAATTAGGGCTTTCATCACAGTCCCTACCAAATGAAAAAAACAGAATCCCTGAAGTGGCTCTTTCACTATGAAAATCCATTGAATGTTTGAATCTAATTTTAGGGCTTTTAGGTGCAATCACTTACCTAATGGTCCCAAACTAATAAACTTGTATTTTGGGTTAATATACTATCATTCATGATACTTTTGAATTCACTGAACGAAGATCAAATAAATTTGTGAATTAAAGTTAAATGTAGATTCAAATGATAAGAATGAAAATATAAAGGTACATGGATGTACTTGTGACCCTGATTATGCAGATAATGAGGCCAAGTGCAACGACAACAAAACGAGATATTAGATAGCATATCAATTTGATATTGCAAACCGAAAATTGAAACTTTGTTATAGGCTAATTACTTAAAAAGCTTCAAAGAATTCTTTGGCACCCATCTAAAATGGGAAAATTTTAAGTTGCAGATCTCCTGCACAAATCCTTGTTAAAAAAATGGGCAAGTATTCCAATTGGGGGTAAATTTAATATATTTAGGTTTACTGAAAACCAGAATTGAATCTATCATATATGAATTATTTAAAATTGTCTATATATAATTTACTCCAATATTGTTTAATATAGATTCACTATTTTCATGCCATATAGGAACTATATATTGGTTGTGCTTCATACCACACAATATTTTTAACTCGAATGTTTCTAGTGTCTCTAAAGTTTTTATTTTAAACTAGAATACAACATTAACAATATTGTGACACAAATTATGGTATTGTTTTTGTGTTATTTATTTTTATCTTTACAACCGGTTAGGTTCATTATAATATCTTAAAGGGAGGTTAGACATATTATGAGGGATGTAATGGGGTATAATTGGAATTTGGTAATAGATTCAAATATTATATTTCGTCATTACCATTCATCTTTTATACCTGATTACATTTGCATTACTATCAATCATACCTCCATCTCATTACGTGAAGTCTTGAAGGGATAACTTGAAAGGCATATACCATGGTTGGAATGATTGGCGAGTAACCGCTGGTTGGTTGGTTACTCCCCAGAAATTCCAATTGGCATGTAATTGCTGCTCGAACTCGCAGTCAACAGTAAAAATAAAAATAATATTTGAATAGGCGAGTAACCGACGGTTACTTGCTGGGTCTGTGTCCTGCGATTCCCACATAGGATTAATGCTTTAAAAATGTTGAAACGCGGATTTTACCCCTCAAACGCTCCTCAAACGCAGAAAATACATGGAATGGAGTGTTATAAAATGCAACACACCTCCTCACTCTTCACTCACACAAGATTTGGAGCGTTCTAAGGCGGATTGAGAAGATTTGAGCAAGAAATTTTCAGGTTGTTTTTAAAATAAAAAAAAAATTCCAAACATAGAAATGAATTCTAAATTAATTGAAAACATGTTAGAAACATATTTGTGATGATTAGTATACAAATTTTATGCATTCCATTTTAATTGCATGCATTTTGTGAATTTTCATCAAATTTCATGCATTTATTTAAACAAAAAAAATTTCTAAGCATATAAGTTAATTCTAATGCAATTGAAAACACGTTTGCTACATATCTGTGATGCTTAGTATACAAATTTGATGCATTTCATTTTTATTGCATACATTTCGTGAATTTCCATTAAATTTCATGCATTTATTTATTTATTAAAATTTCCAAGCATGTAAAGTTTTGTAAGTTAATTAAATACATGTGTGATAAATATTTTTGTTGCTTAGTATACAAATTTAATGCATTCTGTCAAATTTTATGCATTTGGTTAAATTTTCGTGTTTATTAATTATTTAAAATTGTTATTTATTATTCTATTAAATAACCATTTTAGATTATATTTTTTAATTTGTTCATTAAAATTGTAAATCGTAAATGTATTTTAGTTTCCATTTTATAGTTTATAATTATCATTTATTTATTGTATTCTAATTAATAATTTATATTTAATCATTAATGTTCTTATTTTTAAAAAAAATTACGTTGTTTTTAACATTGTTGCGCTTTGTAGGTTATCCATTAGCAAGCAATGGCATCCAATGATGTATCAGGTTCACATTCAGTCAGTGGTAGCCAGTCAACTTCCACCATGCTCGCACAGGTGCATTGAAGTATGCTATGCGGGTTGGAATGTCTCAGATGGTTTTGATTTGCAAATTTTGTTCGAAGATGTCAGGAAGCATAAATCACATGAAATACCATCTTTCATGCATTCTTTGATGTAACGTTGCGCCTTGTCCCAATGTCACTGAAGAGGTGAAACGAGAGATAATGGAGCTTGCTTCATTGGATGAAAAAAAACTAGAGAAGGCAAGGATGCAAGCAACCCTATCAACAACAACTATTGGTGCCACATCACCAACGGAAGAAGCGACAATGATGATAGAGATAGTAAGTCTAACTCATGTGCAGTTTTGGCTCCTAGTAAAAATAGAGCACAATAACCACCACAATAAAGTATACAATCCTTACCCAGTTGCTATGTACAAGTCCCAATAGTTGGTACCTAATTCATTTCAACACCAATACCATAGGGTTTACACATACTGTAAACAAGATGAAACACAAATAAAAACACCGTTGCAAGTCTATTATCCTCCTTGAGGATCATATGAGAAAGGAGAGAGAGGATAGGGACCAATGGAAGCTGGAGAGGATGGGGACCAACATTAGTCAACAAACACTCCAAAAATGCCTAATTAGGACCAACAATTGACAAAAAGTCCACAAACACACTAGTTGCCTATAATTTAATGACCTTAATAAATGGCCAGGGAGCCATTTTTAGGTGTATACAAGACCCAACAACCTGCATATTCTTCAAGCCAATTGCCATGCCATGCGTATTCCAATACTTAAATACCATCAATTGGATGGGTTTATCTATCATGCGTGTTTGCATTTGTTGGCATACCGTTGACCAAGTATTTTCCGTTTGTGAACCTTGTAAAGGTAACAACATAGTATGTGTTACCTTTGAAGGGATAAGAAGGTAACAACGTGGCATGTTGTTACCTTTTGAGAAGCTTTGGGCAGCTCGTTGACTAGAAATGCACGTGATAGTTATGTCCAATGCTTGTCTCAAACAAGAATTTGATAACCTTAAAAGCACATTAGCATGTTGTTACCTTTTGAGAAGCTTTGGGCAGCTCGTTGACAGAAAATGCACGTGATAGTTATGTCCAATGCTTGTCTCAAACAAGAATTTGATAACCTTAAAAGCACAATGCCATCATTAGGTAATCAAAACTCAAATAGTCAAAACACAATGCTCTATTTGAGTCCTTTTATGCATCTTGCTTGGATGTTGCTCACGATGATAAACTTTTAACCAAGCTATTTTCAAGAAGCGTACAATATTTGATTGATTTGTCGGCAATATATTAATTCTTGGCTATTTTAATATCATGGGGTTTAATTGCAAATATAGATGGAGTCATATGCCATGTTCATAACGAGTAGCCATTCCAATTATTAGTATTTTCCCCCTTCACTTTAAACCCACAAAGCACATAGAAACCTCTAAGCAATGTTAATATCACTGGGAAGGAGGATGTAAAGACATCAGCCCGAGGATTTTCATCCCAAATCCTGCTTGCGGATTGGCAAAGCTTTTGGGTGTGTAAATGAGGCACACACCTGAAAGCTTTGCCAATCCACATGTAGGCTTTGGGCTGAAAATTTGTGGGTTGATGTCTTTACATCCTCTTCATCACATTATGGCTTTCTATGCCTCTTTTTTAGGTTGCTTTCAATTATCAACGACAAATTGGTCCTCAACACTAACCATCATTTCAATGAAATTTGTCATGTTTGTGCATTCTCTAGTGTACATTACCTAGTGGATGTGTCATTATGTCTTTACGTCCTTGTCTGTGGGTTTGTGTGATTGCCAATTATTGGTTTAAATTAGGCGTTATTGGTGCAATTACTGGGTTCCGGTTGTGCCTAATTATCAACAATAATTGATTGATTTTTCCGGAAATGTATATTTTCCTGGTAGTTTTAAATTCATATGGTTTAATTGGATGTATAGATGGAGTCATACACCATGACCCTTGCGAGTAGCCATTCCAATGATTTGTATTTTTTTCCATTCACTTTGATAATAATCACAAAATGTGAAACCCACAAAGCACACATGCATCTCAAAGTGATGTTAATACTGCAAAGGAGGAGGATGTAAAGACATCAATGTGCGAATTTTCACCCCAAAGCCCATTTATGGATTGACAAAGATTTCGGGTGTGTGTAAATTAGTCACTTCAAAATTATTCATAGTTCTACCCTAAACCATGATTCTAAATGTCATAGTTCATTCCAAACATATTATGGATTCCAATTTGTGACACTTTTTGGCATCACTTTTTGCACCCCTCCGGTTTCATAAACTAGTGTGCAAGCAAAGTAATTGGACAAGGTGGAGAAATCTCTCAACACATTCAAGAAGTGCATCACTAGGTTCAATAGATCTCGACTTGCCAACAATAGAAGTACAAGGAATGTCTTGATTTGCATCAAACATCACACATTTTCAGACTGGTAACTAGGTCTGGCTGTATTTGCAGAAAAAGCAATTCCAAGGTCCTCAATACAAGATCAAGCCATTGCTTACATCATACTTTGCATTGCTGGTGAGAACACGTTCATCCTAGATATACCTCTATACTTGGGCATGCATTTTGTGTTCAGTGTCGAGCTTCTCAAACCGTATATGCCATCTCTGCTCGAGCCTTTTGCATTTTAGCATCCATTGGATCTAGATCCTACAACAAAGAAGGTGAACTCATCCACACCACTGCTCACACTTGCCATGGCACTCATCAGTTATTCCAAGTTGTCAAGAAGGGATAGTGTGCAATTTAAGCTAAATGATATATTTTTTAGCAACTCCAAGCTTTGTTTTTGCAATTAGGTACCAAAGCCAATAGGACCATTGCTTTTCAAGAAATCTAACTGATTTGAGCTCACTCGAAGTGATTTCTCAACTCCAAGAGAAGTCTATACAAGATTCACATCATATTATCGCTATCACTTCATAGCTTGTGAGCTTCGCAACACTTGTAATGTTGTGAAGTCCATGACATCTTGTTGGGTTCCACATGGACAAGAAGATAAAGTCAGTATATAGACGAAGTACATGCTTTCAGTAACCGGCCAAGTGACACTTCATCTTCCTAGTCAAAAATTGGTTCGGGAAACTAAGATGATTGGGGCATCAATGGTTCTTGGAGCTGATCTGCCTTGTAAATGATATGAAGATTCTATAACTCTAATCCACTCGATCTCCATTGGGTTAGACATTAAATAGACTCAATTATTTTGCAACACATTCTCAACTACATACAATCGATCTTTGGATTCGGCCCATGAGAATACACAGTTTTGGTTTGTAATTCCACTAGATGTATACACATTTATAATATCCTTTCATGATGATATAAGAGCTATATTTTCTATCCTATTCTCTCTGAATGCGTAATCGTGTTAATGCATTTGTCTCACATTTCCATTGCATGTTCAATATAACTCACAAGTTAATTAGATAGATCTGTCTTTCTGTTAGTTTGTATGTTGGCCCCTATGTAAACTCCTAGGCTTGGCTCTGCTCGGATCAAAGAATGAATTTGATGAGCACAACTAAGAAGCTAAAGGATCATTTATAAATCTACGAGTGTTACAAATAAAGGTGGGGGGGCAGGCAAAGCAGTTCAACTTGTCTTTTTTTTTTTTAGGTAGTTCAACGAATTCTGCTTGGTGCATGCACAAAGTGGTAAGCTATCTTTTGTTGTTGGCACAAATATGGTGCAGAGGGACACTGATTTATTGGCACATGAATTTACAAAATTTGGCACATGGTAATTTTATGTTGCACATTTCACAGTTTTGTCTCTGGCTCTTATTTTCAAAATGAGTGGACTTCAAAGTTACTAGTGTTGAAGCAAATTGCAGATACACCTATGGAAGTATGAGCACACTGTTCCTACAAAGTTGCAGATCTGTGGAGTATAGGTCTCATGGCTCTAAATGATAACTTTTTTAGGGGAGAAATGCTAATAGGTGAACACGTACCAATAGTTAAAATGAGTTTGAACACATAATGTCCTATAGTTGAAATGGTACTATATAATAGTTATAGTACTATACACCACAGTTGCAAGGAGGCACGTCCCCCAATGCATCCTGAGTATGGGGATGCATTTCATGTACGAGAGATGGGTACAAAGATGTCTCCCGTGCCTGGAGACGTTTGCCTACCACAATAGAATGTTTCCAACGTCTCCAACACGTTTCTACATAAAAAAATGCATCTCCAAAACCCTAAATGTGGAAAAATCCCGAAACATGTGAAAAGACGTAAATTACCGACAAAAAAATGTTATAAAAATTCTAGAATGTTTCTTGTTTTACCACAATAGCTAGATTGAGTGACGCAGTGAAGGACCAAGGTCGTTTGCAGTGTTGAAGCTCCTAGAAGTCGCCACGAACACGTAGGTCATTTTTTACTTTAATTTTTTGTGTTAAGTCATAGTTTTTTTTTTGTTTGCTAAGTTCGTTTGTAGGCTTGCTAAACGTGGCAAGGCACGGCATTGCCATTTAAGGCAATGCCAGGGCTTGCCGCATCGATAGGCCTGCAAATGATGGCAGTATGCCAATAACGACCCTAAAGTCTGTTTTTATTATTATTATAATTTTAAGTTTTTAACTATTTAGTATTTCGTATTAATTTTTTTTAAAGTTTGTTAAACATTTAGTTATAATTTTAATTTTTAATATACTAAATTTTAATATTTAATGTCTTAAAAACTAGGTTTTTAATATTTATAATTTTATTAATTATTATTTAATATTTATTATTTAATGTTTTAAATTTTAATTTAAAAAATAAATAAAATTGTATTACTATTTTTATTTTATGTTTTAAAAACTAGGTTTTTAATATTTGTAATTTTATTATTATTTATTATTTAATGTTTTAAATTTAAATTTTTAAAAAATTTAAATTAAATTTGTATTTTTATTTTATGTTTTAACACCTATGTTATTATAATTTTTTATTTTTTATTATTTTTATTTATAGAATCCCAGGAGGAAGGAAAGAAGCTTTGTATCCATTGTGGAAGTTTTGCGATCATATTCGCAAAGGGAATGGGGGAACCACTGATATCACTCACAAGCTTTGTGGGAAGGCCTTTCGGGACACCTACACAAGGGTGAAGCTCATTTTCCTCGAACATGGAAATGAGTTTACCCTTGTTCAAATGAGGAAGTAGTTGGAAGCGATGAAAGAACAAGAAAGCGTGGAAGGCAAAGTGACTCTTTTAAGCTCTCACACTTCAACCATAGATTGAACTCAGAGTCACCATGTCATGCCAATCACGAGAACAAAATTAGAGATAGATGTGTCTTCTGGGCATGCGACAGAGGATGTGGGTTTTTCTTGTAAGAGATCACACATTGGTAGTTTGAAGCCCATTGGAGGCATGTTTGATGTGCATGGTCAAGACACAATGTATACAACGATTGCATGCTTCAGTTTTGTGAATGGCATTTCATTCAATTTTGTTCGATCACCTTTTTATGAGGAGAAGGTTCGTGCTATGAGAAGAGGCCGACGAGGTATAAACCACCTAGGTATGAGAAGCTTCACACGTCTCTTATTGACAAACAAAAAACAAGGATAGAGCAACAAACTACGTTAATCAAAAGGGTGTGGTCTATAGATGGATGTAGCATTATGATGGATCGTTGGACTGATACAAAATACTGGGCTCTTTTGAACATTATGGTAACTTGCTCCAAAGGCCCTAATTTTTTGAAGGCTATTGACTGTTTTGGATAAGAGAAAAATGCAGAGTTCCTTTAGCTCTAGTTATGTGATGCAATTGAGGTGGGGGACATCACACATTGTTCAAGTTATTACAGACACTGCTCCAATTTGTAAAGCAACGGGTTTGTTGGTGTAAAAAAAATACAAACCTATATTTTGGAAACCATGTTGCATGCATGTTTTGAATAATGCGTTCAAAGTCATTCACAGGTTTTAGTGGGTTTTTGAGCTTATTGAAAATGGTAGAAAAATACAAATGTTCATATGCAATCATCACTACACACATGCCATTTATTGAAATTTGCCAACCTAGAACGTTTCAAACTTGTAGATACGCAGTTTGCTTCATTTTTCATATGACTTGACTGTCTTTATGCTGTCAAAGGAGCCTTATGTTCCACTGTAGTTAGTGATGCATGGGTAGGTTGGAGACAATCTACATTAGAGCCTACAATTGAGGTGAGGCAGATGGTCCTTGATGACCACTTTTGGGCTAATGTGAAATTTGTTGATGACTACATTCAGTTCGTTTGTGAGGTCATCCATTTTTTTGATTCAGACAAGCCATGTTTGGGGGAGGTTTACGATGAAATTGATTTTGTGTGAAAGAATCAAAAAATCAGACTTAAGGGATTCTTCTTTATATCTTTTGCTGAAAAAAAAAGGTACATGGAAGATGGAACAAGCTTAACACACCTCTACATTTGTTGTTTACGCTTTGAATCCAAAGTGGTATGATACAAAGGTCACTAAGAAAAGGGGTCCATATGAAGATAGAGAAGTAATGAAGGAATTTTGGATTGCAGTAAAAAAGGTTTATGGTCGAGGTGAGGAGGCTTCTTGTATCAAGATTTTGTGGAACATGTTTTCATGTGGCTATGGACAGTTTTCTTCAGTGGAGGCTCTCTATGATATGCGTGCGAAGAAAGACCCAAGAGAGTGGTGGTGGAACCATGGTAGTGAAGCCCCTGAATTGCAATCATTTGCAATACGGTTATTCTCACAAGTAGCTAGTTTATCATCTTGTGAGAGGAATTGGAGTACTTACGGTTTCATTCATTCATTGAAGATGAACTAATTAAGGTCAAAGGAGGTAGAGAACCTTATGTACATTCATAACACACTTCATCTTCTTTCTCATGTAGATCCATGGTTCAAAGAAGATCCTTCAACAAAATGAGACCACATTCCACCTAATGGAGCAACAAACATATCCTTGGAGGATGATGTGCTTGAGGCAAATGGCCTCAATGATTTGCCCCCTATTATATTACTTGTAGATGAGCCATAACTTGAGAGTGATGCCTATCTAGACAACATCTTGGCAGGGGACCTAGAGAATATAATTGCTGCGACAATTAATCCTATTGTATTGGATCAAAAATGATCCAGGGTCACATGTGTTTTTTGTTTCTTGCATGCCTATTTGTCGGTGTTTCATTGTATATGATGACCCTTAAGCTTAATATGATGAGATATTTATTCGCTCAAGCTCTTTGGTTGGCTTATCTTATGTATATTGCTAGTATTGGCATTGCAATAGTATAAATTTATTTAAAATATTTATAGTATATATTATATATAAATAATATATATATTGTGCCATCTCTCCATACCCCCTTCTCCTATTTTTCAAAAAATGGTGTACCGTCTCCCCATACCCATACCCATACCCGTCTCTTGGGAACTATGATATATACTAGTTGTCTAACTTCTACATCATAATAACCAATCACATCATGACATGTCAGATTCACAACAATTAGTGCACCAATGTACACCATATTTACACCATGGGCCAAGTATTGGACAACGTTTTTTTTAATGCATTTTAAACTTATTATTTTAAATTAATTCAAAATATAACTTTCCCTCCATTTCAACATTCCAAAGAAAACATATAAATAAAAAATATGTTAAACTTTGAGATAAATTAATTTTAGTATTCCTATGTGGCATCTAGGTGGCATGTGAACCCCAAAATTTAGGGTGTTCTGCTACCTTCACTTCTTCCCTATGCATATAATATAAGAGATATCAGCAAAGAGAGACACGATTGATAGAGGTAAGAATTAGGCATCTTTATTATATCTTGATGTCATATTTATACATCATCACAAGATGTTATGTATGTAAACAACATCACCTAATCACTTTTTTAAATTCCAAGGACATCTCACATATATAATAACTCTATAACCTAAATATTATAAACTAAATATAATCTATCTACTCTTAATGGACATTATAATTCCAATAAATGATCCAGTGAAAATATGTGCTAAAATGATTTACGAATCCTTTAAACTTAAACTCTCATAAAATATAAGTGCCAATTAATGCCAACTAATAGAAGTGCCAAATACCAAATAACAAATTGATTGGTTGGTATTGGGCCAGAACGATTCTATTTTCTTAAAGCTTTGGTACTTTTCTTTCTATTTTAATGTGATTGTAATTGCATTCTGCTTTTTGATGTCTTATATTCTGCATGTATATAGAAAAACTTATTATCCATAATATGTGTCAGTTCAGGCTAAATAATCTGCATTTTACATTTTGACATCTTGCATTGTGTGTATATTTGGCAAAATCTATTGCCTGTAATACATTTAATGCAGGAAAAAAAGTTCTGATCCTCTTTGTTGGTGTGATTTGTTAGAACAAAGCTAAAGCATTGAAAATTTTATGTGCGAAGTTGTATGAAATGGAAAGACAGAGACTTCATGCAAGCCGG
This sequence comes from Torreya grandis, assembly GCA_037957365.1. NCBI lineage: Eukaryota > Viridiplantae > Streptophyta > Pinopsida > Cupressales > Taxaceae > Torreya > Torreya grandis. The sequence goes on along the minus strand of JARHVA010004567.1, from coordinate 20,957 downwards.
TCCAAGCTCCGATCAGATCAAGTAAGCTGAATTTTACTCTATTCTTTTAATCATCCATTTTTAATTGCGCCCGACTTTTAACTTAATACTCTGCTTTAATTTGTATATTTTCCTTATTTAACAAGGTCTTAACATTTAGCTTTCAATCATTCCTTTTAACAGATCGGTAGTGGAGACAGGTCAGAACGGATTCGAACGTATAATTTTCCTCAAGGCCGTGTAACAGATCACCGGGTTGGGATAACTCATTATTCAATTGAAGATGTTATGCAGGGTGAAAGCTTGGATACTTTTGTCAATGCTCTTATTTTGAAAGAGGAAATGGATGCAATTGCTTCATTCAGTGATACCTCCTGACATAAACAGTAAACGTTACTTACATATTGCATCACCAAGCTACCATCTTTGGCAGATTCACCAATATTTTAAAGACCAAATCAATCAATTAGCATGGCACATACTATACCATATTTTCAAGTTTTTGTAGCATTCAATGTATCATTGCATATTTCCTCTTGAATGGGTTAGCTTCTGATGTTAATATTGGCCAAAGCATCTCAATTCAAACCGCATAGCATGGCACACTATAGACAAATTCATATTCATTATCTTCAACATCTTATAGATGTCAATGTCAATTACAATTGTAGCTTATTATTTTACGAGCACATAGATAATATGAATTTTGTTTGTCTGTGCTCTCTTGTTATTGCCATGGAGAATATAGATTGGATTCATGGACAAGCTGGAGCAATCTTATTATGCTTGGAATTTTGGTCGGTAAATTAAGAAAAAAGCAAAAATTCTGCCCTTGTACTTAGTTCTTCGTTAAATTCACATGGTAATTGCCACTTGTATGTTCTTTGCAATATTAGGTGTCAAAAATGAACTTGATTTCTCATGACAAGTAAAACAATGGAGATGTCCTTCAAAACATTTGTTCACATCTCTTCATATCCATCTGATCAAGTGATAAGAAAAAATGGATTTGATTTCTCATGAAAAGTGATAAAATGGAGATGCCCTTCAAAACATTTGTTCACAATCTCATCATATCCATCTGATCAAGTGATATGAAGCCTTTATAGGCTAAAGTAGTCCCAAAACATTTACCAGTTCTCTCCAATTTTTTTTAGTGAATACCAGAGCTTTATTACCGACTGTGAAATTGGAAGTCTAATGAAGCTTCTGAATATGTTCCATAAAAACAGTCACCACGATGCTTACTGAAAATGGAAGTTATACCAAGAAGATGTGTGTATTTTTGGAAAGCACATCAATACCACTGGTAAAATAACCCCTTTCCCTTCTAGTTTAGGAAGGCCCATGATGTACCATAGATACTTCCTCTTATTTTTGGCTAGGAATAGCCGATGGTTGTAATAGCCCAAGTAATTTGACCTTACCATCTTCAAGAAGATGGTAAACATGTGGCCATAAACTCTGGGATATATTCTTTCAATCTGTCCTGAAGTAAATCCTACTTTGGGATATTTTCTTTGAATTGCGATGCATGCATTTCTAAAATAATATGGTGTAATATGATGTTTTGGCTATGAATTCTGGCATCAATATAAGCAATATTTTATGATAGAAATCTTCAATTCCCATGTGAACTTATTGAGGGCATTTTGGTCAGATGATTTACTACGTCCCATTGCATTCTAAATGTGTTAGTGCAATCCAGTTGGGGTTTATGAAAAGAACTGAGCAATGAAGGGTTTTATTTTCCTGCTAATGAAAAAAACATATGTTGCAATGTTCTCTATGCCATTTTTAGAGAGAATCTCAAAATTATAACCCAATATCTTGGCAACCTAATTCTTTTTCTCCTTCAAAAACAGCATTTAAAAAAAATATGAAACTGGAAGGATGCTCTTGACCATGAAATGTTGACCCGTACATTTTGACACCACTATTTAATTGCATGAAGGATGGTCAACATCTCTTTCTCATATGTTGCTTTGACTAGATTGTTTTGCTTAATACCCTACTTTCAAATGAAGTGGGAGGCCTTTTGGCATCAATATTGCTCGAATACTTAGTATTAGACACTATACTTGGTGACAAATCTATTTTTAAAGTATGGTAGTCAAGATTGGAGTAGTGCTAAGCGTTTCCTCAAGCCGCTCGAGTGCTCTGACCTTGAAATGTTGACCCTGTTGGTTGTAGCACCACTATCTAATTGCATGAAGGATGGTTAGCATCTCTTTCTCATATGCTGGTTTGACTAGATTGTCTCCCTTAATTCCCTGTTTTCAAATGAACTGGGAGGCATTTTTGGTATCAATATTTCCACGATACCCAAGATTGGAATAGTGCTAAGGGTTTTCTCAAGTTGCTTGAATGCTTGGGTAGCAACATCAATGGTTTTTTTTTTTTGTAATAAATTGTTAGTGAAGCTGCAATATAATCAGTCATAGTCAAATATGCAATAATATCTTGTCAAGATGAAGAATAGGAAAGGGCTCTTGATTGTCTTTTGTTTAGGTCTTTTGACTATTGTCTTTATTTTTTGAGGGTCCACCTTGCCTCCATAATGAGAGACCATGTGACTTAGGTACTCCACTTCCTATATCCCAACTTGGCACATGTAGACTTGATTTTCTTAAATCACTTGCATTTCCTTTCTATACCCCAACCTGAGACATGTAGACTTGATTTTCTTATCACTTTTATGTCTTTCAATATTGATATTGTAAAAATCCTTATCTTGTGGTTTGTTGTGAATTAGAATGTCATAAAAGAAAATTATATAAATTTCTTACACCTAAAAATTGAGTAAATAACACTTTGAGAGATAAATAGAGCATCAATCAGTCCGAATGGCATCACTAGGAACTCACGATTGTCTAAATGCAGGTTGAAAGTAGTAATCTATCAATGAAATGCATAGAAAACTAAGTGATTGTGTTAACGTCTTTGTAGTCCCCAAAGATTAGTTTTTAAAATGATTGTGGTAACAAAATGTAATCATGTTGGGATGGCTGTCTTAACATCTTACATTTCTTGATCCATTACTTTGATCTCATGTTTTTGGTTGTACACAAAGAAGTTATGCATATTGTTTGGAGGTTGGCTACGTAAAATCATCTCAATATAAAATGGGCTTGCTCCTTGATTGGCGGTAAACCTTGAGGGATTTTCTAAGATGCTCCAATTTGTGGAAGGACATCACAAATAATTCCTATGGAAAACATTTTAGCGTCATTAACTTACAATGACTAGAGATGTGCCTTTGTACCACCTAGTCCATGTTTTAAATGGTTTGTTGTTTGATGAACCTCAGGGGCCCCTCTAGTAGATAGGCCTATCCTTAAAAAAACAAAAAAAAAACAAAAGATAGTTTATGAAGTTTAATTTGAGAAGTTCCTACACGCTTGAGGTACTACACCTACAAGACAATATTTGTTCCTCTTAGAGAAACAAAGTACAAAATCTAAAAATAAAAGATCGGCCATTTATATTTTTGTACTATGACACCTTTTCATATGATGTTTCCATTTACAATCACGAGTGGCAAGTTTGACACATGATAATCTTAGTAATTTAGGGTTGTTGCTAGCATCTTATCGTTAAAAATATGTATGGTACCTAAATTGACCAATATAGCTCTCTTTTGCCTATTGATGTATCCTTCAATCTTAAAGTTTATGGTTTCTAATTTCCAATAGCGCATGGAGCTACACTTGGATCCCTTCTAGATCCTCTTATTTTTCATTGTAGGATTTATTGATGACTACTTTTTATTATGAGATGTTTCTTTGTAAACTTGACATCCTTTTGTGTTGGTAGCAAAAACCTTTCTCTTGTTGCTTTTTTAGTTATTGTGTTGTAAGATGGACAAGTTTTAGATTAAGGTAAAAACAGGTTTTGAAGGGGCCCCGAAACCCTTTAACAGGAACAAAAAATAAAAGCATAACCATGCTCCAGAAAAGGCCATCCTAAAACCTACTAAAAAGTAGCAACAGAAACAGGTTATACCAAGATAACCTCATAAAACCATAAAATAAACAACCCCCTAATATCCCGCAAGATGCTCTAGTTATCTATTTTTAGGGGTAAAATCCAGAATAGTTGCCTGTCTACCATCAGCAATATTCTGCAAACTTTCTAGCTCGCTAGTTTTCCTTATGGATCTTCTTTCGGGTTTATCAGGAGAGCCAATATCCGATTTCATCTTTCGATACTGTTCTTCACTTTTTTCGAGAGTATCCCTAGCAATAACAAGCAGTTTCGCCTTAGTTTTCTGGTCTTTTTTACTGCTTCTTGTTTCTACTCCTTTGGTATTTGTGTTTTTTTCTCCCCTTTTTCTTTGGTTCTCCTGAAGCTCCTCCAAAGGGATAACAATATCAGCCTCCCTAGACTGAGAAAGGAGAACATCTCCCACTTCAGAATTGTTTACTTCTTCAACGGATATTTCTCCTTCTTCTAATACACTTTTGTCATCAGCATCTCCTCTTCGCTCTTCTATCCTTTGTTTGCAAATGACTTGTCTTGATGAATCCATCAATTCTTCTATCCTTTGTTCAAGATTTTTGATATCTGTTTGCTGTCCATCTCCTTCTATTTTTGAAATTTCATTCTCAACAGAAAACTCCTTATACACCTCAGTTTGTGGATCTTGGGGTTCTTCACAAGAAGGCGCTAAATCTGCCTCATCATCTAAATCTTTAGGATCTGTGCTATTCTTTTGTTCTTGTCTGTGATCTTCCTTTAGTTTCCATTCTTCCTTATGCTGGATTTTTCTCCCTTCCAATACTCCTCTCTGAATTTTTTTGCTTTTAAACGGACAGTTTTTAACGAAGTGCCCCTGTTTCTTACAAGCATAGCAAGAATTAGGCAAATCTTCAAAGAGAATCCCTTAAGTTTTTTTGCCCAGCTTGGATAATATATCCACTTTTTCTAGGATGTGATTCAAATCTGCCACTTTGACATAAAGTCTGGCACTTAGAAGATTGGATCTGGAAGCCGTAGCATTATCCACCGCCACAAGTTCACCAAAAGAGCTAACAATACCTTTAAAGATTTCCTCATGCCAGAACTCTAAAGGGAGTCCAGGAAGTCTAACCCAAATGGGAGTGGTTAAGAAAAAAGAATCTGATAGGTCCATATTGGGCTCCCATTTTTCGATTGTCAAAGAACATTTACCGAAAGACCACGGTCCTCCACCCAGAATCATATTCATATCTTCCTTACAATTGAAAATAAACGAGAAAAATCCATTTGTCATTGGTGCCATTTCTATTTCTCCTCTAATTACCCATTTCCTTTTAACCATTTTTTTTAGAGTTTCCAGATCTGGTCTAGCTCCTAAGAATTTACCCACTAGGGTGAAATCCATGGAAGACATTGAGAAATCAATTAAAGGGTCTGGAATGAAAACTTGAAACTCACCTTTCTCCCAGCAAGATTTTGCAGTCACCGGTGGGAAGATAGATTTTCCATTGGGTTTCTTGCCAAACAAAGATGACCACTTCTTTTGCTCTGCATTCTCTGCCTTCAGCTCTTCTGAAGAATTTTCCTTATTAGACTGCAAATTATTTTCCTCCTTTTCATGCTCTTGCCCCAACCCAACAGGAGTAGAATCCACTTGGGATGCACAAAACCCACTGAAAGGATTAGAAGCACTCGACAATCTTCCATTATTTCCAAAAACGGCACTTTCTGCCCCCAAAATTTTTCCTACACCTCCTACTGTCCCTCCAGGATCTGTACCTGCTGCCTAGTTCTCCACAAACAACTTTTCTCTTACCTTCAACCCTGCGCGCTCCACCTCTGATTGGGCGCCTTCATTCTTCCGCCCAGAAAATTCAAATTCTGGGCGCACTTCCTGCGCGCCCAGCGCATCCCGCTTATACATTCAAAATATTCGGGCGCAATTTTAATTCATCAACTAGGCTGTAAGATGGACAAGTTATTGAGGTGTAGTGGAGACATTTCTATTGCAATGTTTCCAATGGATGCTTAGGAGAAAACTAGTTTGGAAAAACTTACATGCTAGATGAATATTTTATTGATATAGTGGTCTAATAGGAAAACATATGGGCTTGTAGTATTTAGTTAACTTACTAAACTCCACCAACCAAATTTAGAAATTGTGTAAACCATAAAGCATGTTAGGTTGACTATTAGGGTTCGCAAGTTGGATGATGATCGACTAATAGGATTGATTATACATCGGTATGTTGTGAGATGTATTTCACAAAAACTAAAAGTCCACATGCAAAAATTACATAAGATACAATTCAAATGGATAATGAAATTGAGATGAAATATATAATTAGTTGTACAACTTTTCAAGCATTGTCTTTATCTTAAAAAGAAAGAAATGTCTCCACTACACCTCAATAACTTGTCCATCTTACAGTTATTGAGGTGTAGTGGAGACATTTCTTTCTTTTTAAGATAAAGACAATGCTTGAAAAGTTGTATAACTAATTATATATTTCATCTCAATTTCATTATCCATTTGAATTGTATCTTATGTAATTTTTGCATGTGGACTTTTAGTTTTTGTGAAATACATCTCACAACATACCGATGTATAATCAATCCTATTAGTCGATCATCATCCAACTTGCGAACCCTAATAGTCAACCTAACATGCTTTATGGTTTACACAATTTCTAAATTTGGTTGGTGGAGTTTAGTAAGTTAACTAAATACTACAAGCCCATATGTTTTCCTATTAGACCACTATATCAATAAAATATTCATCTAGCATGTAAGTTTTTCCAAACTAGTTTTCTCCTAAGCATCCATTGGAAACATTGCAATAGCTTTGGTTCTAGAGAGGTGAACAAAATGTGACTTGACTATTTCAAAGAATCTATAGAAGTACAAAGTATTGTTCCATCTAGCATGCTCATGACATTACGTCCATCAAGTCTTTGAAAATTAGTCTTTGGAAATTTATACACTAGACAAAGTTGCTATTGAACTAAAATTGTGCTTCATAGAGATGCATTTTTACCCTAAATGTAATATTTCACAGTTTGGATGTTGTGCATTCTTGTTGGTGATGTTTTGTAGTTTCTAGTTGATATTTTGTATATCTCTTTGATTTCTACTCTGAAGCCAAGTAATGTGGATAATTATTATTTATCAATCATTTTATGTTTTCTGCATTGATCTTGTGGAACTCACTACACAATATCTCCATGTTGAGTTGTCAAAGAAGTGTTTCGTTATTACCGCCCTAACTCTTGACTATTTTCATGCATCCTTCGATTTTGTTTATGGTGGGGCTTCTTCGTCTATAATACTTGCATATTTCATTGATGTCTTGTGCTAGCCATTGAATTTATTTTATGTGTTTTGCATTGATCTTGTGGAACTCACTACATAATATCTCCATATTGAGTTATTCAGTTAAGTTATATTTTCTGCATTGACCTTGTGTAACTCACTTCACTATATCTCCATGTTGAGTTGTGGAGGAATTGTTTCGTTACGACACTCCTAACATTGATTGTTTTTATGCATCCTTCATTGTTGTTTGTGGTGGGCCTTCTTTGTCTATAATACTTGCACATTTTGTTGAGGTCTTGTGCTAGCCATAGAATGGGATTAGTGTTAACCTAGGGGATTACTATATGCATCTAGGGTTTGATTGAGAAGAATGGGATCGGGGTCTACCTAAGGGATTACTAGGATTACTAATATAACCAAGGCAACATAATGATTTTAAAGAGACAAGGCTTTGGTAAGGTCTTGGTTAACGTTAGGACATATTTAGCATTTGGGATTGTGTGGAGTTTATGTTAACATACTATCTATGTGTATAAACACACACTGAACATGTGTTAATGGTTAGTTGGTTTGACTTGGTTCACATGTAGTCATTAGTAGATATCCAAATGTAATAATTTCACATATTGTAATTGTCTTTCTTACAATTAATAAAATCTTTGCAACCAACCACATATAGAAAATAGCTTCTCAAATGTTTTCTAGATGCTTATCTCTTCAACTAACAAACATATCATTCATACATTTTATTAATATCTTATAATCTATATATTGGTTGCATGGGTAGTGGGTTGGGTAATGACTATGTATTCCCCCTTTAAACCATTTAAAACTTGTAAGAGTGTCGGGTATTATGGCAATGCATCCTTATACACAAATTTTAAGTTAGATTTTTTTTGATTGAAAGCATGCTATAAATTTCATTACATAAAACATGATACATGCATTGATAAAAAAATGCGGGCTATGTATGAAAGCACAACCCAAGCAAAAAACACACTAGAAAATAAACATGGCTCAACAATCCAAGAGAGAATCAAACAATTTCTTTTTAAGGGTTTTGACAAATGTTAGGGATTTGAGCAGCCAAGTGGGTCAAGGGCTTTGAAAAACGCCTTTTAATTCAATAAAAAAAACAATAATAATAATATCTTAAAAGTAATACAGAGTTTAAAAAAATACTTGTGCCACGATTAAAATACAATTTTAATTTTAAGTTAGATTTTTTTTAATTGAAAGCATGCTATAAATTTCATTACATAAAACATGGTACATGCATTGATTAAAAAACACATGTTGTGTATGAAAGCACAACCCAAGCAAAAAACACATTAGAAAATAAACATGGTTGAACAATCCAAGAGAGAATCAAGCAATTTATTTTTAAGGGTTAAGGGTTTTGAAAAACGTTAGGGGTTTGAGCAGCGAAGTGAGTTAAGGGTTTTGACAAACATCTTTTAATACAATTTAAAAAAAACAAAAAAACAAACAAAAAACAATTATATCTCAAAAGAAACACAAACTTGAAAAAATAATTTTGCCAAAATGATTAAAATATAATTTTACATAATTTGGAGAGTTTTTATCAGAATCTGCGTCTTAGATTAAAAATTAAGAATATAATACAAACTTGTAGGAAATATTTTATCCCTAAAATTACAATAAAACAATTAAATTTAAAAAAAATATAAATGGTGGAGAAAATTCATTTTACATGATAGTACAAAGTGGTGCTAGACACAAGTTAGAAATGTTGGTAGGGAAACTCCTTTTGGTTTAGGAGATACAACATTAAAATGGGTCCTCTAGTAAACCCCACGAGATTTTTTTTTCCTTTTTCTTTTCTAAAGTTTATAAAATTCTAAAAAAAATGTAACGATTTTTAATAAACTATAACCTCAATGTAAAAAAAGGGCAAAAGAGATCACCCTATATTTTCATGAAATCAAAACATTGGGAAGCTTTATAATAAAAGTTTTGTTTTTGTCCTTTAAACACCATTAAAGAGCTTGTGCTCCTCATGTTTGTGCTTTAAAGAACATATTCCACCTTTAGACTCAACTACACCACCATTTAGATGTTTTTCAAGGACCACAAATGAGATCTCCAATATTTTATAGAACAAAAACAACAAGATTCAAGCATTTGTATGGTAGTAGGTGTGCACTTCTCATTTTAGTGGTGGTGCTTTCTTCTCATGCACCACACATTGCTTCATGTTTTGTATCATAGATATGATTTCTTCTTAGTATTGTTGTTAAGCCTCTCGTGCATGAACTATGTTTCATTTTTTAATAATTAATTAATTATATTGTTGTTGTTACAAATCAATTTGTGTTTCAAAAGAAATACTTTGACGCCTTTTAGTTGTGCCAATAATTAATAAATTCTTATATGATTGTGTTTACCATATATTTAGATTGATGTGAATCAAAATAGGATAATCCAAAATAATTAATTTAGATTGTAATATATGACATTTAAGTATAAATTTGAATCTAATTGATTGAGATTAATCTAATAATGTAATTTAGTATACTTGGAAAGTACTAAGGAGATCAAGACACATAGCTTCACTATTTGACCATGACTATGTTATGACAACATGAATGGACTGGAACATAGCCCATGATTTATTCAAATTTGGAACTACCTCTTTATGCGTGTAGTGTCACTAGCATTAGGCCTGTAGAAAATTCATCAGACGTTGGTGCCTTGAGGCTAAGGTTAATGTCTTGGGATTATTTTCTTCTTTGTGAATGTACAGATGCACCTACCTGATATATCCCTTCATATGCAATATTTGAACCTTGATTGTGTGCGTAAATTCATAAATCAACTCCATTCTTTTTGAAACCCTAGGTCCACTTATGAAGGATAAAAACCTATAAATAGAGAGGAAGTGTTATTGGGCTACATTGATCCCAATCCCTCCATTGATGATTGACCATTGTCTACGTATCTAATACTCTTAAGAGGAAAGTCAAGTGATAAGTAGTTTTTCCCCTAAATTTGATTGTGCAACTGTGTTTTTTTCTCTATATGAGTGCACTTAGAAATCTAGCTTTGATCTTGATAATGTTAATGCTTCACTTGGTTTGGTGTGCTTCAGACTTGGCTAATGATTGCTCCTAGTGACTAATTTTTAATTTGGGAAGAATATAAAATATTTTCTCCATGTACAGTAATATATTTGATAGATACTCGAGAATACTAGATGAATAATAAGCTTGACTTTGATTTGTACTCATATGCACTATATTGGGTAACTTCCCACACCATCAACACACTAGGTGAATGAGCTAACCTATGGGAATAATTTGATTTTTAAAAATAGTTGTTTCTAGTTGAAGGATGGTAATGTCAGACTTAGGATACTAACGTCGACATTAGTGTTTGACTATGGCATTACTATTGGGAGATAAGAATGCAAATGTGATGACATGAAAATGATTGAGTAGGATATTTAACTAATTTAACATAGGCTGAGAGGTTCATGTAGGTGGATGATAGCAACTCAGAATTAATTGGTCTCATTACTAGCGGGTAGGTATGTGAGAATGGTGAATAAGAGATGTTTGGAGATGCACAATTCATGTAGGATAAATGTTGGTCAATATTGACGTCGGTGAATGTCATACATCAGGTTTTAATATCTACAAAATCCCCCTTTTTATTCTTAAATTATAATGCAATGAAAATACTAGTGTGTACAATACACTTTGTCTTTAGGAGAAGGCTCCATATGTGCAAGCCACCACAAGAAAAACCTACATCGAAAATATTGTAGTCAATTTCATTAGAATGAAATTTGAAATCTGAATTATACTTGAAACTTGAATTTTGAAAGAGCAAGGAAGGAATACACTTGTATTTGAGTAAATTGTGTTACCTTATAACTTATTGTAGATGCTTCCTTGTTGAAGCATTCACGAATTGTGCTTCCTCATTGAAGCACTTGGAATAAATTGATGGTGATCATTCCCCAAATTGAAATTTAACTAACGCAAGTGCCATGGATTGGAAGATAAATGCTCCTAACCCACATGTAATTAATATGAAATTAATATTATAACCCGAAGATGCATGGAAGGAGCCACATTAGGTGCTCATGGAGTAATGCCTATGCTGTTGAGCAACATAAAACCTCAAACAAATTACTCAATCAAATATGAATCGACCATTGTAAATAGACTTATAGACTCAAGGTTACTCCACACTTGAAAATATTTGAAAATACTTGATAAATAAGTGAAAGGGTATAAATGTGAATGAACCAAGACCATGCCCTAGTGAATTGGTGCCAATTGTAGACTATCGTAATATGCATGAGCCAACATCATGTCCAACTGAATCTAAAATGTGTATATGTGCATGAACCAGTATCATGCCCAACTGAAGCTATCCTATAAAATAGAGTACATATGCTTGGCACATGCCCCAAAATATATCTGAATCTGTATCAATTTTAAATTTGTATACTATACTCAAATATTCTCATGGAGGCCTTAGTATCTATAACAAATCCCACTAATATTTCTACATTTTGAGGTGAGGGACATATCTTGTATGTCACTCATCACAATATAAAAGTCAACTATATGATGTCATGTATGAATAAAATATCATGTCAACATGTGGAGAGTATGTCATCATAGTAATGTAGATAGAATCAATACATATATGTAACATATAGAATATAAGGGCATATAAATGGTATGCCTAGATAGATGTATCTATGTAGCATGCCATGGTAATTATCACTGAATAAGACTGTGAAGTAAGGAAGTGTACAATGTAAATCATGACATAACACATAAAGAGGAGGTGCACGATATGGATCTTGGAACTTAAAAACATACCAATCACACAAGCTCAACAAGTTTAACATACAATGTCACACAATAGCATATAATGCCACTATTGACACTAAAATTTACATTTAATGCTAAAATAATATGCCTGTGACCATCCCCTATGCACACTTAACCTATGCTCACCTCCACAATTTTAAACCGCTTTTATTCTACTTCTATGCAGATGACCCTCTACCTTAAAAAAACTTTGATACTAATTCTTCATATTCCTCATTCCAAACAACCTAAGCTCATCCCTTGACTAATCCATACTTCTAATTTGGATGTCTTTGCTCCTCAAACAAAATCATGCTTTTAGAACAATCTCGTTGCTAATAGTGTATGAATCCATTGATTTCATCCTCTCACCAAATAATGGTTAGTTTCTCAAATTCAAATTCACCCCAATGTGTCATCCCACACATTTCACAAGCCCAATTTGAAGAAATCCCAAAAGATCCACTATATAAACACATTTACTATTCATTTGTTCACTAGAGGCTTCTAATTTGAAGAAACCCCAAAAGGACCACTATATAATAAATCAGAGTGTTGTTCTTGATTCATAGTGACCTTAAAAAGTCCCACAATCGATTGCATAGTATTTGTTGCAGTCCTTCAGATCAGAGCTTCAACTAAGTTATTTATCTTTAATACTTTCCCCTTTTAGCACATATCTAAAAATAGTAAGTTATAAATCAATCATCTGTGATAATTGTATATCTCTTGCATTTTGGTTTACTCAGTTGTGTGTGTTAATTAAATTAATTCACCTAATCTCAAAATTGATAAAATAATCACACATAAGGCCAAGAGACTACATACAATGAACATAAAGATGTTGCTAAGAAACAAGGGGGAAAAATGTGACACAAATAAGGCCAAAGAGCCATAAACAATGAGATAAATATGTCACAGAAAAAGGCCAAAGGGCCACACACAATAGACAAACAATGAATAGCCTATCATTAAAAAACAACAACATCAATGAAGCATAAATGATGTAAAAACTAGTAACACTATCCATATGTGTCAGTATCATATCATAGTAAAATAACATATTTAAAGTAGCATTATGTAAGACATGACTAACTAGTAAGCTTATGTAAGAAATCTATATAGTTCAACATGATAAAAATGTTATAGAAAGATATAACCTATGATAATTTGACTTGTTAAAGTAGATGCCCCCAGCATTGGCATGGCCCTTACATATATGAAAGGTCCAACATCTATGTGTCTTTGTATGATCTATATTCCCTATACCTAGTGAAACACATTTGTGTATGAAACAAATATGTCATATACCAAACATGTGATAAATAACATATAAAAATAGTGCAACTAGCCATCATGTCATGCTAAGGTCTGGTTTTTGATTTTTTGAATTTTATTTTATTTTATTTTATTTTATAGATTTATAGAATCAATTAAACATTAAGAACCTATGCATAATGTATAAAGTTTCTACCAATAAAATATTTCATAGGAGGGATGCCTATATGTCCTATTTCTCACAATCACCATTCATGTCCATTATTGGTCGAGTCCTTTACTGTACCATTATTAGTGTGAACATCTTCTTCATCAATATGATACCAATTTTATAGATAATCATAATTGAAGTCATCTCCTTGACATTTTAATTTTGGAATGTCTTTCCTTTTTTTCATGTTTTTATGTATTAGTATATGTAAAACCAAGCAAACCATATTCTGTAATTTTTTTTTTTTTTTTTTGGAGCTCTTTGATATGGTCATAATGATCAAGGTCTTGTATCTCATTTGGATCTGCATAAAGATTAGGTATAACCACTTGAGTACTAGGTTGAGAAATGGTTTATCCTTTTGGCTCTCAACTTGGAGATGTAATCATAGTTTTTTTGTTATTACCTGTATCATTTTTCTCTATGCATGAAGTAGATACGATGTTTGAATCCCTAGAAACCACATTTTTATCATTAGTAATTTTAGGAAGATACTGATTTCAAATTTCATTCTTAGGCACCTCTTTCTTAGGTGTACACATTTTATTGTTTATCTATTTTTATATTTTGTTTTTCAAGGTCCAAAAACTATTTTTATGATGCCCATGCATTCTATGATAAGCATAATAATATTTGGATTTTCATGTAGGACATGAAGGAGCTAAAGTGATCACCTTGTTATGAAGCATTTTCCTTGAAATTTAACTTGCAAACATATTGCCCTCTTTTGAAGTATTGGACCTATTGATTATATATTTTTTTTGCTTTTAGTTCAATATTTGAGACAAAATATATGAAGAACCAAATATGCAATTGACATTGGTAGGCTTGGAATTTGTGATATGCCCAATCTTATCTTCAAGTGATGTGATCCTTAGACATATTTGATCTAGGGATTCTATAATATTCATTTGATCATAATTATCCACCTTAGATACAATAGGTTGGGAAGAATAATATTCATACAATATTCATTAAAAGTAGGCATATTATAATCCATGTATACTTCTAGATTACTCTTGTATTATTGCATATTATGGTGTTGAAAAGGATAAAAAAAGAGTTTTGATTAGGAATCTCCATTAGGTTGTGCTATTATTTTCAATGTTTCTTGTGTCTTATATCTAGTATCATTCCATTTAGACTTAAAATTTTGCTTATGTTAAGACTTTCCAATAAAAGGATTATAGACATATTGAATTTTGCTAATGGAAAGTAGATTAACTTCATGCTCTTTGATTGTATGACATAAAAGGTCAAAATATTGAAACCACTTAAGTATAATGTATTCATGCAATGGGTCCAATAAACATTCTTTGAATATGTTTGTCAGGCATAACTTTTTCCACCACAAGCACGGTCTTATAATGATACATCTAATCATGGATAGGCTCATTGGCTTATTGCTTAATCTTGGTGATCTATGTATAAGATAACTTTTCACCATTGTTGATTGAAAAATGTGAAATCAATTGGTTGGACAAAGTTTTAAAGGCATGCATAAACTGGAAGGGAAGATTATAGAACCATGTTAATGCATAATCTTGTAGACTCCTTTGAAATAGTTTGGTTAATAACTTATCATTGGACACATAGTCCAAACATGATATGTTAGAAGATCTAAGATGCTGATGATGATCACATTTACCATTATATAATGAAAACTTAAGTGCTACAAAATCCATGGGTGAAGGACATGCTAAAATATATACGGTTAATAGGTTATGCCACAAAGCATGTGAATCCATAAAATGACTAGTTTTAGAGATAACTTGCTCTAACTACATCACCTTATATTGAAATAATATAATAGTATGCTCAAGGGAACATGCATTAGGTAAGGTTGATGATTTAATATGATGTCATTCCCAAAATTGACATAATAAAGCACAAATATTTTTTGAAAAATGTGCAACACACATTCAACACAATTGCCTTGCCAATTGGCTAGCCAATGATGTGGCATGAGATGCACAATAAAACCAAATAAAATCACATACCTAAATGGTTTGGAAAGAAATGCACAAGTGGTCACATGGTCACTATGCAACCATGTTGGCCCCACTTGTTCTAAATGACCTACAAGCTAACAAACAAGCCTACAACTCTTTAATCTAGCCTAGTGGGTCCTGCAACCCCACAACCCAAAAATAATGATCGATTAATGTAAGGTGGGTTTGAATGACCACTGACCCAAGCTATGCTGTCTAACTATTTACAGTGCTCAAAAGGGTCTCTAGGCAAATCTGACCAATCACATGGTTTGGTTCATACTTTTATCATAGATCAACTCAAATTTTGACTTAAGTCAAAGTCAATAAAATAGCTCAACTAAAGATCATATAGTCCCCATACAACCTTAAAAGGGGTCTAAAATATCCCAAATAAGCCCCTTGAGAATGGATCACTTCATCTTAATCATTGGATCAACTCAACCTCAACCATCGAATTAGGTCAAAGGTGAGGAAGCCCTATACATCCTTATGTAAGTCAATAAAGGCTTAAAAAAATCAGACATCAAGTCATAATTCCATATTTTGGAAAGGAGGGAGGAGGTGTTTGGGGATGACTTTTACATAGTCATCCCTCTTCTCCTTCCTCAGCCTTAGATAACTACCTTTGATGGAATATCCAAGATTTTATCCAAAATAAAAGCTTTCAATTTCAATTTTATAACTTGATAATAATATGTGTGTAAGAGTTATATAAGTCCCTAGTTAGAAAGAATGCTCAAATAAGGTCTCACTCTCATACAATTGTCGAACAGGTCTTAAGAGTTTCAAGCTCCTCATAGCCATTAATGTTTGCCACAAGGTAAACTTTTAGAATAGTTTCAGTTTTAGATTTAAATTTTTGTCTTACCTAAAGGGGACTAAAAAAATACATGGGTCCCATTTTGGGGCTTCTAAGAGATTGTGATAGAGATTAAGGGTTAAACAAACCTCCCTAGGACAAAACAAGCATAAGTTGGAAACTCGAGGTTCCAATTTCTTAAACTGCTTTGATGCAGAATGGGATGAAAAGTTGAGGGGGGTCCCTTTTGGTTTCCACTACCTTAGAGCCATTAGATCTCTAAAACTGTGGGAACAAACCATGTATACTAGGTTACAAAGGAGGTCTAAGGTTTACTTGAGTCAAAAGGGTCATACCTAAAAAAATACACACTTTTAGGTCTTTAAACTAATTTTGTGTAGAAGATCAAGAAAAATGGATGAGGATCCTTTTTGGGGTCACCCCACCTCTGGGTCACCATAGCTCCACAATTGACAAAACAAAACTAGGTCTATTACTTGGTAAAATTTACGATTTTGAAAATAGTAATATTCAGACATTTCTTAGAAAATAGAGGTTTGAATTTTAGTTGATATTTAATACATAAGTTGATATTTAAATAATATTAAATAAAAATGTTTTCAAAAGAAAAAATTGAGGGGTTCAAGTGGGTGGAGGTCAACATGGTTTGACCCCCCCTAAAGAGGTATGGTGGGGTCACCATGTGGCTTAAGTCATGTGGTTCCCACCTTTAAAGTGCCAAGCCAACTCTAGGCTTTTGAATCACCATGCCAACTGCTAGTCCCTTAGGGATCTAAACCAATTCCATGTAGTCACATAGGTGACTATCGAACTAACACTAAGTTATCCTATGGGAAAGGGTATAGTGCCTTTACAGAGGGCCTATGCAACATAGAAATTACCCTACAGATTATTTAAAAAAATCATATTAGGTAGCCTAAGAACCCAAAAAATATGAAACAAATTATGTTGGGTCCTAAAAATTTTAACCTTTAATATAAAATCAAATTGCGAACTTAAATGCCTTGTATTACATGCAAATAAATTTAGTAAAGTTTACAGAGGTTTGAATTTTAGTTGATGTTTAATACATAGGTTTCTATTTAAGTAATATTAAATAAAAAGGTTTTCAAAAAAAAACCTAAGGGGGTCAAGCGGGTGGTGTTCAACATGGTTTGACCACACCCTAAAGAGGTATGGTAGGGTCATCATGTGGCTTAAGTCATGTGGTTCCCACCTTTAAAGTTCCAAGCCAACTCTAGGATTTTGAATCACGATGCTAATTGCTAGTCCCTTAGGGAACTAAACCAATGCCATGTAGTCACATAGGTGACTATCAACCTAACACTAATCTACCCTATGGGAAAGCATACAATGCCCTTATGGAGGGCTTATGCAACATAGAAATTTCCCTACAAATTGGTTGATTTAAAAAAATCATATTAGGCAGCCTAAAAACCCAAAAAATATGAAATAAATTATGTTGGGTCATAAAAAATCTAACCTTTAATAGAAAATCAACTTGGTAAATTAAATGCCTTGTATTACATGTAAATAAATTTAGTGATTTTTAGATTTTTTACAAAGGAAAAGAGTCCTTTTTAGTAGTCTTGACTTAAAAATTCATATCTTCCAAATGGTAGCACATAAAAATATTCCATAAATTGATACAGATTTTTGAGAAGACCTAATTTCTAACAAAATTGAATTTGGAAAAATTAGGTGACATTAACATTGTGTAAAAATTATAAACACACAATGGTATTTTAATGGACTCATCTATGAAAT
Source organism: Torreya grandis (assembly GCA_037957365.1). Classification (NCBI taxonomy): domain Eukaryota; kingdom Viridiplantae; phylum Streptophyta; class Pinopsida; order Cupressales; family Taxaceae; genus Torreya; species Torreya grandis. The sequence goes on along the minus strand of JARHVA010004567.1, from coordinate 2,780 downwards.
GAAAACAAAGCAAATTATCTCTCTTTATTTTAATTTCTCCATAGTAACACATAGTTATAAACTAAAACAAATCATTTATATCTAATGTTTTTTATTAACATTTCATTTCAATAAAATTTCATGTAATATATTCATTTTCTTCCTCTCTAACAAGGTCTACACATTAAATCAAACACTAATTCACGTAATGCACATCATGATGATAATTCAAATTTATTGATTTTTCAACACAAAATATTACATATTTAAGGCTTTCCATTAGACAATATAATTTTAACAATAATTAAAATTTTCAAGTCATAAAAATTCTCCAAGCAATCTTCATAAGCATTCTGCAAGGCCAATCGAAGGATGGACCCACCTCCCATCATTTTTCCATCATCAGAAAACTACTTTAGGCACCCCTAAGCCTAAGACTCCTAGTTCTAGACATCACCACATCATGGTTTAAGTAGACAAGTTGGGAAATAAGGTTTAGGTAGTATTCATGCTAGGCAATAATTCTCACTAGAAAAAACACATCAAGGAAGAACAATCATAAATGAAGTATTAAAACTCAAACAAATTCAATAATCCCAACATAAAAAGTCCCTTGCCCACTCCTTTGTAGACGATGGATGTCCACTCTCTACACTTGGGTTGGAAAGATGATAACCTTGGAAACATGATGTTTCCTAAACCCACATAAGGATGCATACATAAATAATTCAATATAGTCCCACTTGGGAAACATATAGATACCATTTTAGGATAAGAGAAAGGATGTAAAAATAACCAATAAATATAATATTGATGCTACATCTCTAATCCCAAAATGTGAATCAAACCACATGGTGGCCTTATCACAAACCATGGAAAATAAGTAAAGGAAGAGGGTAAGCCAAATGGCCTTAACCCTCTTGAAAACTACACTTAAGATTATGGGGGAGATAATATTAATAATATTACATTAAAATACAAATTTATAAGGGAACCTACCATGGCTCCACCTCTTGAATCCATTCAAAAACTGCATGTACATGTCTTTGACACTATCAAACACCACTTCTTTGTGATCATCCTCCAATATTCTCTTTATCTCCCCCAGTTATTATTTTTCCAAAATTAAAAATTAGTAGAATATTCCTCACAAGGAAGGCTTTCCTTCCTCATATATACTAGAGTTTCCCCTTAAAAACCCAATGGGAAGGTGATGTGTGTCCTTTCCCATCCCTTGGCTTATGGTCAAAAATTCCTCCCCTTCCTTAACTCCACTTACAAGCCCATGTGCACAAGCAAGCAAGCCCATAATTCAATAAATTAGATCATTATCCCACACCATAATAGGCACTTGGGATGAACCTAAAGTACTTTAAGGTTTCTTAAAATACTCTTCTACCTTCTTATTAGTCCAAGGGCAAAAATATCAATCCAAAATATCTAAAATCTATTTAAGGCATTACAAAAAGGTGGATCACTCAAATATTCCAATTTTTAGTGAAATTGGGCCACTTAATTGGCTTAAAATTACTTAAATAATTAATTAAAACTTTTAAACAATACTCCTAAGGTTAATAAGAGGTGAGAATATTGTCCAAGGGAGGTGTGTAATGAAAAAAAAATTAAGGAGACCTATGCATCTGACTAGGCCCACAAAAAGGTATAAATGGGTGGTTATGATCATGTTAAGTTCAATAAGATGTGATACCACTCTACACATGATGTGCTTATTCATGACATATTCATAATTCCCATGTTGACCTCTCTTGTCACCTACACAACATTGCACACATAAAATGCACTACCCTAGAAGTTAAAGCTACACAATATAATAAAAACAAGTGATATCAATAAACATAAGGTTCCCATTACACATCAAAGGCACCATAATTTAATGGTAATAAAATCATACCAATCACATAAACATATACATACTCAATTACATGTTTAATAATAAACAACTCTATTAGTATGGAATCAATACTCATAAAAAAGGACAACCAAGATAACATAAGCAAATTGATATCATAATGCATAGAATAATCATCTAATTTAATGATAATTGTTCTTACATAAGAAAAACATAACATCTCATAACATATATAACCTATGTCTCAGTCCCAATGACTCAATAACATATCTTGTTTTAAAAACACATAAGGAACATCTCAATAGGATGTGTGTGCAACACCAAATGTCTAATGTTAATCATTATGAAAGTTTTGGGTCTCACATCTCCCTCTCATTATGAAAAAAACATTTTAATATAAATTATATAATTTTTTTCAAGGCAAGGAAGCATGGATAGCCATCATCAACCAAACTCAAGAAAGGCAAGCCAACTACAAAATTGACCTTCTTATGGAACACAAAAGACCCTGATCATGATAGCCAAGATGGTAAGGCTCACAAAATACATGCACAATGGAACCTAAAAATGCCTCTAACATAAATGATATGATAAGATCGATGAGAGGCACATGCTTCATAAGTGAGGTATTACATACACAGTCATTATAGGATTAGAGTGAGTGTCATGTGTAGGAATAGGCATGAAATCCTATGGGAAGACTTGTGTTTCCCCCACACCTTGGATGGATATCTCATGGGTAAGTAAATTTTTAGACATGGGAATAGAAGCAAAAGGAGTAGTGGTATTAGCACCTATCATGAACTTAATGCATATAGAAGGTTGAACATTAGGAATATTTGTACATTCAATATGCATACAAACACCATTAAGACAATGTATGGGAAGTGGAGGGAGATGAGGAGGAAAATTTTGATGCCCTTAATTTTTA
>JARHVA010004566.1:1497500-1514633 GCA_037957365.1 Torreya grandis | reverse complement strand
ACCCTTATTAAATAGGACAAACACTTGATTTCTGATAACCATTTGGGTAAAAAGGATTTGTCTTATGGGGACAATAGATTCGATGAAAATAATAAAATTATGAAAAGATGAATGTTGATTTAGAGGATAAGGTCTTGTACTATTGAATCTATATTTTTATAATAAGTAGAAGGTAATTCAATATGTTCAAAAAGAATACCTTTATTTTATGATCTTGTTGTAACCTTTGGCATGAAAGCACTTTCTGGAAGAGGCTATGAATTTTCTAATTTGAAGTATATACAGATTTTGATGATGGTAGATCTCTCTTGTTGTTACCATTCCTTCTTCTCAATATTAAAAATTTAATTATACAAAAGAAACTTGGCCCTGTCAGGTGTGTGAAAACTATTGGTGTACTAGTTTTTCACCCTAGCTAAGGAGGGGATTGTTCAGATCTTCCTACTCAAATCTAGTCTAACATGGAACTGATCTTAGGCTGTGGGTATCCTAATAATGGATTAGACCTCTGGAGAAGGCTATATTCTTTCTAAATATATTACCTAAACTAGCACCTACTTGGAAAAGGGAGAGAGATTTGATAAAAAAATATGAAATCATGTAAAATAGGTGATGCACTAATGATTTGATCACTCAAACTTACACAATACACACTATGAGAAACTTATAAGACCAAATAAAATCAATCTCACATAAATATTTTAGAATAAGGCATTAATCAGTTACCAAATCAACAAGAGAGGGCAAATATCCACTTTCAAGCTAAACAATAAACTATAATTGAAACTTATAATGACCAATGAGAAATAATAAATAATTATTAAAGGTGAGAAAAACTTAGACATAATCAAGGAACATACATTCACTTAACCATAATACATGAATTCATAGAACACACTTCAATCTAGCTTGGATAATGATGGAATTCCATCTTTATTGCATCAAAAGGTGTTAGAGTACAAATTTTGGTAGAGTTTAATCATACCAAAAAGAGGGATAAAGGGATGACTTTCAAGGCCTAGAATCCTATATTTATAGAAAATAGAAAGAAAGATAGAGAGTCATGCATTAAAAAAGGTGTAACAACTTTTGATGGATTAACACTCTTAAGGGAGCTAACTTAGGATCTTATCAATAAGGCACAACTTCAAAGGCCTTGAAAAATAATTGAATGCTCACCTAATATTTATCCATATTATAGGTTTCTTCTTATAACTCTATGATATCAGCTATCTGATCTATTGACAAAAATCATGCCTTAAAATTGGCAGAATTATGCCACATCTACTTTAGGTGGACAAATGTGTCTGCTCATTGAAATGTGACCCTGATGATAGGTGAGACATGTCTCCTTATGATCATATTTACATATACATTCGTTCCAACTCAAGTATAGGTCCATTCTATAGATGAAAAACCAATTTTAGACCATTGGTTTTCACATAGTCACAACATTCATGAAAACCTACAAAGTGTTTGACCTTGCTTCATAATCACTAGTCTTTATATTAGGTCAAAATGACCTATTATACCTATATGGATCTCTACTGGAAATTTTTAGTCCCATTGGTTCCATCTAGATCATATCCAAGTTCTAGTTCTTTTGTATTTACATGCCTAAGTCAAAAAATATCCTATCGACTTCTGTCAAAAAATGTTTGGGTTCACCTTTGTTTGACTAGCCATTGAAAACTAACTCAACCCATTTTATAATGCCCAACTATATTTATTATTATTGGTCTTATATATTATACTAACTTATTGACTCTCCTTTCACTATTAGATCTTTTCTATATGAATGCATTTGAGTCCTTAATTTCCTGGCAGAAGATCCCTTTGGCATGTTGACTTGGTCATAAACGATTAGATCAAGATAATTAAGCTCACATGAACCATATATCTCCTTGGTCCCACTTTTTTGTCAATTCTTGTACTCCATCAGATCTTATCTTGATGATCCTATGACATTGGATCATGTCCAACTTGTAGATATTTAAGGGCTCTAACCTGAGGACCTTTTGACTTGTTTGACTTAAACACAGATCCTTAAGTCTCATGTGTCAATATAAGGGCTCCCAAGAACCACTATTTATAAACCAACTTTAAATTAAAAAAACTATTTTCTATGGGTTAAACTTTGATGTCTATGTGAATGTATTTGACATCTTCATGACCATCACTACATATTTGAAAACCAATGATCATTTTCTCTACTTGAGTTTGGCACTTGTAGGGATATCTTTGTTTTTTTTAATTCAAATGGATATTTCCTATAGATTTTGTTGGACATTTTATTTTCAGCACTTTCCTTGAAAAATTACCCTTCAGAACCCTTGAACTAGACTATTTTATTGAGAAATGATCCTTTGGGAAAAATGTTTGGGACACTTTGCTTGAAAAATGACCTTTTAGGAATTTCAAAAATCCCCTTCAGAAAAAGTGTTTGGGAAAATTTTCTTATAAAAATGCCCTTCATAAAAAATTGTTCAAACAATTTTATCGAGAGAAATGACACTTATCCTTTTTTAATCTGGGCAATTTCTCCAAAAGATATAGATCTTTGTCTTTTGTTTTGAAAATTTGGTCTAAAATATTTCATGCCTTCGAAAACTATCTCAGAATATTTTTTAGAAAGAATTCAATGCTTAGCCAAAAAGGGTCTGAAAGAATTTAGCTTACCAAAATAAAATCTAGAAAGAATTTCCAAGTAAAGACTTATCCCAAAAAGGTTTTTTACTTAGCTTTTCCAAGGTCTATAAACCCTTCTAAACTTGTACTTAAATTGTTGCTTGATCCTTGAAGGAATGAAAGAACTATAAAAATTTGAAGCTTGTGTAAACCTATTCCATGACATTGAACTGCTTGGTTTCACCATGAAGCATTCTCATATTGAATCATTTGATTAGTTTTCAATCAAGATCCTACTCCTTCCACTGAACTCTTAGACTATGCACATTTTTGGTATGTAGACCAAATTTTGTCTATAGTTACCTTTTAAATAATAATTTCTAACTAAAATCATGTTGACCAATGAATAATTTATCAAAGACATGAATATGACAAGTTATTGTTATGCACTAGTAGTGAAGAAAGAAGACACATAAGTGGTTCAAGTACTAGCAGAAGTAGCAGTAATGTTGAAAGAATATGCAGATGTTATACCTAATGAGTTATCATATGGTTTACCATCAAAGAGATATATTTAGCATCATATTGATTTGATTCTAGGATCAGCTCTACCCAATCAAAGAGATTATAGGATGAGTCTAATAGAACATGTATAATTGAATACATAAGTTACTGAGTTGGTGAAAAAGGGTGTAGTAAGGGAGAAAATGATTCCTTGTTAAACACTAATGTTTATAACTCCAATGAAATTTGGAATGTCGAAGATGTGTGCAAATAGTAGATAAATCAATAAAATTAAAATCAAGTATAGATTTTCTATACCTCATTTAGATGATATGATGGATGTTCTTGCAAGAGCAAAATATTTTACCAAAATTGATATAAGAAGTGGATACTATCCAATTTTAATTATTTAAGGAGATGAATGGAAAATAACATTCAAGACTAGAGATGGTTTATATGAGTGGATGGTGATTCCATTTGTATTATCTAATGCACCTAGCATATTTATGAGGGTAACGAACATAGTGCTACAAAGATACAGTGGTAAGTTTGTAGTGGTTTATTTTGATAATATTTTAGTATTCAGTAAGACTAGAAAGAAGAATACTTACAATATTTAAGAATGGTATTAGAATTTTTAAGAAAAGAGAAGCTCTATGCAATTCAAAGGAGTGCAAGTTTATGTAGAAAAATTTGGTTTTTTTGGGATTTGTAGTTTCAATAGATGGTGTAAGAAGGTATGAAGAAAATGTAAAGATAATTTTTGAGAGGCCTATCTCAAATAGCATCATAGAGGTAAGAATTTTTCATCGTTAAAAAAAATTACATAAAGTTCATTAAGAATGTTAGTAGTCTTCTTGTGTAAACACCTAAAACTGGGAGTTGATAACCTCCAATCAGGCTTTTGGCTAGTTTCCATCTAAAATGCACAATTTAGATTAAAAATAATAAAATATGCTAAACGATGTGAAATTGACATATTAAAGTGCCAATTTTGGCCAGGGTATTGCTAAATGGGGTAATGCAATCTATGGGATAGCTAACTTTGATCAGATCATTTCGAGTCAAAATGCCAAATTTTCACCCACATGCTCTAGACTGCTCTTTCCTATCAAATATTTTTTATAGGACATATGCCTATGTTATTTATTGTTGTAAACATTATAAAAGGGAGCATGCATCCAATGCATCTAACGTGGACTTCTAATTCAAATCTAGTCAAGTTTAGGACCAATAACAAGGCATTGTAATCAATTTGAGTAATTTGTGCATAAAGTGCTAATCATGCTTAAGAGCTAATTAACCCAAATCAAGGCCTAATTAATAATTCCATGGAAACTTGTTGAATAATTGTTTTTATAAATGAATAGTGAATATCTGCATCATCAAGTGACCTCATTTCTTGGGGAAGACATCCCTAGGCCATAAATGCCACAAATATCAGGATTTATGCCTCCCATGCCTCATCAATGCCTTCCACGATGCCCTCCATGCCTCTTAATTTCCCCTTATTCTAATGCCATGATGAGGATAATTACAAATTTTAATTTAAAATTTGAAATAATCCTCAACCACACATCTGAATTTTGAGATGGATGGTTGAGGTTGATTTTAGCCAAATCCAAAAATCTATAAATATGAGGCCTCACAACATCATTTCTAAGATTTTTTAGTGCAAAGTTATAATATAGGATTGGTTCCAAAATAATTCAAAAAAATAGCTTTATAATGCCAAATTAATGCCAATCCAATCCAAGCCACAAGCCAAAGGTGCCAAGGAGAGATGGAGGTAGCCAAGCTTCCATTTCTATGGACTTCATGAGCACAAGCTGAGTAAGCCACCATTATAAAGGCATTTGGAGCATCCAAGGAAGGTGAAGGAATTCTTGTGTTTGATTCCTTGATTTTTAGTTGTGCTTGTCATTTGTGTTTATTAAATAAGCTCTCCCTAGTGTCTAGGCCTAGAGATGTTATGCTATTAGTGTGTTTATTTCATTTTGTTTTCATTTCGAAACTAACACAATACTAACTATCCTCTCTTGAGTCAAATTCATAGATCACATAATGGCACACTCAATGGGACTAGATACATTTTACACATGAACAATATCATTTTGCATCTTTATGATCTTCATTTGGACATTGAAAACTCTTGTAAATTGATTTTCTAACTTTATTTTGCCATTTTTTGTTGCCACAAGTTTACACAATAACTGACGTTAATATGAAATACCAACATCAGTTTCTTGTCTCAACTGACATCGGTTAGAAGAACCAACATTGATTAGATCTCAGTTGGACATTGCTGATGTTGGTGGTATATAACTGACATCAGTCACTGTGTTTTCTTAAGAACACAAACCTAAGAAATATTTTATAATGCTTGGTTTGGGGTCATACAGACTCCGTTTTGGATGATTTTTTTAAACCACGTGTTTTCTCCTAAATTTTCAAAATTTGGAATTAGTTTATCTTCAAGTTTCATATATGTTATAACAAATTTGGAAAATCTATTTAAAATATTTCTAATCTAAAATATTTGCTTTTGGAGTGATGCCTTATGGGTAGACAAGTAGCTAGTGGATTTCAAGTTTGATAAATCATGTTTTAGAACATATTTTGCATGATTTTAAAATAAATTAGGAACATTATTTTGGTGCTTAAAGTAACATTTAACGTGCTTAAATAAGTGTTTTTTGAATTAGTTCTCAAAGTTACAACTAAGACCAAGGGGTCAAATGAACACCGCCTCATTTTCATTTGGGCTTAAAAATGAACTCATCTTTCTAAAAGTTTTTTGTTTGTAATAGTTGTTTGATATAATCTTGTTTGGAAAAAAGAGGGGTGTTGCATGTATGATCTTCCATTTTTCCCCTATAGGGAACCCTTGGAATCAAAAGTGTCATTCCTATTATAAAAAGCCTAGTCCAAGGCTTAGAAAAAATGTCATCTAAATCACTCCCCAAAAACTTATCAAATTTTAGGTGATCTTGAAAATGACTCTAAAGTATTTATATTAGTATTTTATTTCATGTAACTTGGCTTGTGAGGGGGACATCATTACGTCCCACAATTTCTTTAGGGAAGCTTTGACCTGGAGTTTCACATCTTGACATTAACTTTACTTACTCCTTTAGAGTTGCACTTGGGACATATCTGCATTTGGACATCACACTACACTGAGCAAACAACAAGATGTAGTGGTTGTAAAAAGGACTAGACATTTTTATAACTAGCCAATGCTATGGTCACCCAATTTTTATGCTTATCTTTTACATTATTTGGCGTGAAAGTCATTATGCAATTGACTCCCCTAGAATGTTCAAAACTTGTTAGTTTAGTCAACCCCATTTTACCATAACCTTGCTAGGATTTGGATGATTATACTTAGTGTATTTTGGTCATTTTTTCTTGGTATGTTTTGAGGCTAAAAATTGTTTGTTTGTTCACAAGCCATGTCAAAACAATGTATTTGAGGTGTAAAGGGTAGTGTTATGCTGCCCAAATCATGTCAAACCATTTATGCATTTGAGTCTTTTGAAGCATAACATTGACCAAATAATTCAAGCATGATTATGCCATTAGGTTACTCAATTTGTTTTAAGAATTATTAACCATTGAATCAAAACCATTTGTTTCAAACCACTTTATGTATACCATTTAGACCTTTGTCTTGTGCCATCATGCTATCTAATCTTGTCTAGCTTGTTTAGTCAAATCCTAGTTTTCAACATTAATTTTTCAATTAGAGTTGTCGAGTTTGGATCCAAACATTGATTAATTTCTATTTAGGCCTCAATTCATTGGGATAATACATAGATCTTTCTATTTTGGGTTGCATAACTTCGGTTAATCGATTACCCAAATTTGAAAACTATTGATGGTTTATTTATTTAAAGCATATCTTAATCATTATTTGTGCCTTTTTTTAGGAAAACAAAACCTTTCTCAAGGATCCTTTTATCTTATACCTTATGCCAATTAATCATTTTTATGTTTGATTCTGTGTGCCTGGTCTATGTCAAAGTTGTTTCCAAACTTATTAGATTAAATCAAATCACATCAGCCTTTGTTTCAAGTCTAGATTTTCATGTCATTTGGCTAAAAGTCCTAGCACATGCCTGTTTGTTTGATCCTAGCTTTTGACTCCATATTTGGACAAAAGACCTAACAACTCAACTTTTCCATTTCCTAGTTTAGACCTTGTTTGAAAAACTTTGATCTAGACCTTTGTCATGCTAGTTTTTATTCAGACACTTGACCTTTTGTGCATATGACATTTAACATTAAACATTTGATGTTAGTCTATTTTATGCCAAGTCTTAGCACAAATCATTTTGGAGATACAGATCCACTTTCAAACCACATTGGAGATATAACTCCACCCCTTTGACCAATTTAGACCAAGTTTGAACCATTTATCCTTTGGACATACTTTTTTAGAGTTTATAGAACTCTAAGTCTTTTTGTTTTTGGAGCTTTCATCATTTACATGGACATGTTTCACTACACTTATGGTGGAGTCACTTACAATATGAATTATGATATAATGGCTGTACAAAATTACTTTAATGGCTTTTGTCAAGACCCCAATGATGCTAATATGGTTTTTGATATAGATTTTTATATGCCTCATATTAATCATTCATGGAAAAAAAGTCATGAAGAAACTTATGATCTAATTCAAGACCTTGATTGGTATGAAGAGGCTTGTGAAGAGGAATTTGAAGACCCAACTACATATAATGTTATTTGGGATATGGATCCATACCCTCTTTGCAATAATTAGTACATGAAACACAATCAAGAACCAGCTTATGAGCTAACTCATGACTGGAATGATATGGTTTATGAGGAAGACTTGGATGCTTTTACTTATGCAAGAAATTAAATTTCATGACATGCTTTTGTTATACAATCATTGACTACCCATAACCCTCCTTTGGATTATGCAATCCATCAAGCTCTGTAATATCCAAAGAATACCATTACCATTCCTAGACCTAGTCCTTTGGCTTATGCAAGCAACCAAGCTCCACAATGCCTAACCATTTATATAATAGGACCTCATCCTTTGGATTATATGAGATATCAAGCTCCGTAATATCTAAGGAATACCATTACCAATATTATACCTAGTCATTTGGCTTGCATGAGCAACCAAGCTCCATAATACCCCTTTATCATTTCAAGACCTAGTCCTTTGGCTTGTGCGAGCAATCAAACTCCACACCACCCTATCATTACCATCTTAGGACTTTATCTTTTGGATCATGTAATAAATCATGCTCCTCAAGGCCCTACCATTATCCAACCATAAGTCATTCCTTGTCTAGTACCAATCCCAATCAAACCTCAACTGATCCAATCATTCAAAGACCAAGCTATGTTCAAAACTAGTGTTTTCCAACTCATTGGAAACCAAGGCCAAAAGAACCAACCAATATAAGATGTTTTTATTAAATCAACTATTTGTGATAAGTTAGCCTATGATAAATTAATTACTGATCTTATACCAATTGTCAAGGAGTCTCACACTGATGAGCTAGCCTATCCTAAGTCACTTCTTAATTATTATAACCACATTTGGGAGAATCATTACCTCGATCATGTGCATATTTTTAAAGAGAATCCTATTGACAAGATAGTATTTAAGGAGTTGTTTTTTGACCTATTTCTCATCTTAGAGGAGTCTCACTTTGACAAACTAGTTTTTGTGGAGCCTATTATGACATCGCAAGCTGTGACTTATCCAAAACTAAATACTCAATAAGACATAATTGCAACAAAGTAACCATAAAATGAATAATTTGAATTAGATTTAGGTTTTATTCTTGAATTGACATCGGATTTAGCATCATAACTAGAATCAACATCAATCTTAACATCAGATTTAGAGTCCCTTGAGTTAGAATCAGATTCAGATATCGAATATGTTCATGACGCTTACAACGTTGGTTACACATGATTTAAAGATAAATTTGAATACATTTATGATCCTTATATAGTTTTTAAGGATGAGTAATTTAGCATCGACACAAGTTCTCCTAGTATCTTCTATAAGGATTATGCAGCCTTTCCCCATTCTATTACTATTCTATAGGGCATTACCATCAACCAAGATAGCCATATTATTGACATTACATCTCCCACAAATTTTGATTAGGATCAATAGAATCACACTTTGTTGAACTACATCTATGGTGACATAGCAGTTGAATAAGAGCAAGGAGGCCAAGACAACATTCATATAGCAGAAGACCACTCTCCTAGTGATACCTTTTGAAAAGTGCTAGGGGACAATCTAATTCAGAACTCAACATCTTCTAGTGAAATGTTTTTAGAAGCACTAGAAGAAAATCAAAGTTAAAATCTAATGTTCATTAGTGAAACCTTCTCAAAGGCACTATGGGACAATCAAGATAACTTCATTGATGAAAATCTTTTTGAGGCACCAATAACTGAGCACAAAAGTTCTTCACTACTTGATGAAAACAAAATCAAAGATCAAATCCAAATAGCTTCCTATCTACATCCTAATCAAATGGTAACTACTCTAAAAAACAAACAATAGAAATTTTTGTTGGTCCTATCAAGAGAACAAGTCTTCATCCTCGTCACAACCAAAATTATGTTAAATCCAACATCATCAACATTACATGTGACTGCAAGTCTTGATATTCAATTTTTTCCTTACCACCACCCATTCCATTATCATCTTCCATTCCATTTCAAAATCAAACCTACCATCCATTATTATTCCTTGTTTACCATCCATGACCATACTTTCCTTTGCAAAGGCTATAAAAATACCTTGTCTCAATGTTTGAAGGAATCATAATCAATGACCAATGAAGATCACAAAAGCATTCTTAGCAACTAAATTTGTAGGCCATTATTAATAGAGTAGTTATTCAGACAAGGTTTATGATAGAAATTAACATGATCGAGTATTTTGTTTGTATCATTTTTTTATTAAGACATGCATCTCCCCATCAGTAGGAACAACAGAATCAAAAATCACACCTAGGCCAAAAATATGTAACATACCATTTCATATGTCATTTCCATTGTTATATATAATTATTTACTATTATTGTAGATCCTAGCCATTTACCCCCACCACAGGGGGGCAACCCTAATACTATTTTATCCAATCCATCTAGACCATCATTATCCTTAGCAATACCATTCCATTCTTATCTAGACCAAAGCCTATTTTTAGTCATCCTACCTAATCTTATTTTGATCAAGTTTCAACAATCAATCCAATCTATGTTTTAACTACAGTCTATGAAAGTAGTGTGACAGTTGATCTAACAAGATACCTTTCATATTATATCCACATTTATTTATGTGAACTTGATTATGACTTTTTATGGGCAAATCAATGTCTCACTAGTCTTACTACTAATTATAACCACCTATTGGAAAATTTGTATCATTGACCTATGCCATTATATCCTAGTTATAACTGCCTATGGGAAAACTAGGGGCAACACTTGTTTATTATGCACTATCACATCACCTTGCCATTATTATTTTCATTTGACTGGCCATTTGCTAGATTTGCAAACTTGTTGGGACCTATTTGGTTCTTCCCTACCTTTTGTGTGGATGGAATTACTATGACTTGAGGTCACTTTAGGACTGTGTGGGTCATACTCAATTTATGTTGAGGTCACTTCAGTCCCCCTTTCCATACACTCACATCATTTTGTGAGCAACCTAAGTTAAATGCTCTCACCATTTTGAGAGCAGGTATCTTATCATTCTCTAACAAGTTAAAATACCTAAAAATTCCAAAAACATTTATAACATCTCAAAAATCCAAAAACATTTATCTTATCTGAGCCTAGTTAGTTATTCTTGATTCACCTTACTGGGGCATTGCCATTGTTAGGATTCTTTCTTTTGCTTTTGTTTTCAAGATTTCTATTTGTTTGTTTATTTTAGGTTGTTTGTTTGTTTGTTTGCTTGCTTGCATGTTTATTTGTTTTCAACAATGTTGCCTTGACTCAATCTATATGTGTTCATTGGGTGATTCCTCGAGCACATTATTCTTGAGTCTATCCATATTCATATGTCAACATTATCATCATGGTTCTTATCATTGGTGCATTATTTTCAAGTGTTTATTGGATCAAGAGTTAGTCCTTATGCATATTATAGCCAACTCTTCATGGTGTTATATCATGAAGCCTACGATCACATGCTACAGTAAAAATTAGCTTCAAGAATGTCTATAATCAATGGAGCCACATAAGTTTCTCCTTGGCACCTTAGAAATCCTCTCACCCACCTTGATCAATATAACTCATTTAACCATTCTAATTATATCATTGTTAATTAGGATGAGCATCTCCTCATTGATAGGTATAACTAAATCATTCACACTAATCAATCTCATTCTTCTATTCATCTATTTCATCACTTTGCACCCGCTCATCTTTAATCTGTATTACATGTTATATCCTTGAGTTATGCTTGCTAATCAGACCTAACTGGGGGACAATTCATCTTTAGCCAATCTAAGTCTCTTAATGATTATAACCGCATATGGGAAAATCATTATTTTGACTTTTATTCTTGATTATAACTGGCTTTGTGAAAATCAGCATCCCTTTTACATCAATGCATGCAAGCAGTTTCTCATTTGGATTAATCTCAACCACAGGTTAATTCCACCCTTCTTATTTCTTTTTAAGTGATTGTCCATCAACAAATGTGATAGCCACTCCCTCGAGGGGGCATCATCATAGGCTTCCCAAAATCATTTAGAGCTTTGTTCTTTAGTCATCATCTTCTTCTTAATCATGCTTAATCATGCTTAAGAGCTAATTAACCCAAATCAAGGCCTAATTAATAATTCCATGAAAAATAGTTTAATACTTGTTTTTAGAAATGAATAGTGAATATCTGCATCATCAAGTGACCTCATTTCTTGGGGAAGACATTCCTAGGCCATAAATGCCATAAAAATCAGGATTCATACCTCCCATGCCTCATTAATGCCTTCCATTATGCCCTCCATGCCTCTTAATTGCCCTTTTTTCCAATGCCATGATGAGGATAATTACAAATTTTATTTTGAAAATTTAATTAATCGTTAACCACACATCTCAATCTTGAGATTGATGGTTGAGGTTGGTTTTAGCTATATCCAAAAAAAGCTATAAATAAGAGGCCTTAGAACATAATTTCTAAGCTTTTTTGATGCAAAGTTATAATTCCAAATTGGTTCCAAAAGCTTCAAATAATTAGTGTTACCATGCCAAATTGATTCAAAGCCAAGCCAAGCCACAAGCCAAAGGTGCCAAAAGGAGATGAAGGTATCCATACTCCATTGAATAAGACCTCTTGAAGCACAAGCCAAGAAAACCACCATTACAAAGGCATTTAGAGAATCCAAGGAAGGTGAAGTAATTCTTGTGTTTGATTTTTGATTTGTAGTTGTGCTTATCATTTGTGTTCGTTAACTAAGCTCTCCCTAGTGTCTAGGACTAGAGATGTTATGCTATTAGTATGTTTATTTCACTTTGTTTCCATTTTGAAACCAACACAATACTAACCATACTCTCTTGAGTCAAATTCCTAGATCACATCTTGCACCAATAAAAAATTATATGAGGGGAAAAGAATTTGCATGGACAAAGGTATTAATAGAACGGTTTGGGTTGTTGAAGAAGAAAAGTATATAAAATCTTAGTTTAGTATTACCATATTTTATAAAAGTGTTTGAGGTTGAGTGTGATGATTTTTTTGTGGGAATTGATGTTGTGTTGAGTCGAGAAGGGAAGCCAATAGGATATTTTAGTGAGAAATTTAATAAATTAAGAATAAAATATTCTATCTATGATGTTGAATTTTATGTCATTGTACAAGCATTAAGACATTGGAAGTATTATGTAGTGCCTAAGGAGTTTATCCTATTTATTAATGATGAGGATTTGAAGTATGTAAACACTCAAAATAAGTTAAATATAAGGAATACAAAGTGGGTGTATTTATTATAGGATTATACTTTTGTGTTGAAGCACAAATCAGGTAAACAAAATTAGGTACCTGATGTTTTAAGTAGGTGAGTGGGGTTGATAACTACTATAGTGAGTGTAGTTGTTGTATTCAAATTTATTAATGAAGTATATAATACTAATCCGTATTTTGGAAAGATATTTGAGCAATCTGAGAATCCACTAACATGTGAGATAAGTATTATTTATTATGAGAATACTATGTAGGATGGTTATCTCTTTAAAGTGAAACAATTATGTATTCCAATTGGGTCTCTAAGAGACAATATTATTAGATAATTGCATAGTGGTGGTTTGGATAGACATTTTCGCAAGACAAAGATAATATATTTTGTAGAGTATAAGTATTTTTGGATAAATATGAAGAGATATGTGACAGGGTATGTTTCAATATGTAGGATATGTCAAGTAGCAAAAATGCATGCATAAAATATAAAGTTATCCATGCCATTACAAGTTTTAAGAGGAACATGGATAGATTTGAATATGGATTTTGTGTTGGGACTACCAAACACACAAAGAGGTAAGGGTTCAATTTTTATTGTTGTAGATAAGTTTTATAAAATAGATGATTTTATTACATGTAAGAAAACCAATGTTGCCACTAGATTTGCAAAACTATTTTTTAAGAATATTGTGAGATTGCATTACATTCTAGAAACTATTACATCAGATAGGGACACAAAATTTCTAAATTGTTTTTTCAAGAATTTAAGGAATAATATGGGGAATAATCTATAATTTAGTTATGCATACTACCCCCCAAATAGATGGATAAACATAAGTTGTAAATGAGAGCTTGAGAATTTTGTTGAGATGCATAGTTAGAGAGAAGCCCAAGCAATGGGACTTGGCTTTACCACAAGATGAGTTTGCATATAATAGTTTAGTGATCAGACAAATATAAAAATAAGCATTTTAGATTATTTATAAAATAAATCCTATGAGTGTTTTATATTTTTTATATTTACAAACTTCAAAATAAGTTAGTGATGATGCAGAAGTGTTTGTAGAATATATACAATATTTACAAGAATAAGTAAGAAGAAAATTACAAGAAAGTAATGAAAAGTATAAAGCAAAATCAGATGTTAGAAAAAGGTCAAAAATATTTGAATAATGAGATTTAATGATAGTTTACTTGAGGAAACATATATTTCTAAAAGGCACATATAACAAGTTGAAGTAAACAAAAATTGGACCATGCAGAGTTGTGAAGAAAATTATTGACAGTGCTTATAAGCTGAGTTTACCATAAAATTTTGATATCTATCAAGTATTTAATTTTTTAATTTATATGATTTTAATGGATAATATGGTGAAGGTGACTAAGATTAATAATTATATTGCTAGAAACAAGTGTTAAAGAAGAAGAAGAAAGGGAAAATAGTGCAAGTTCTAGATAAGAAGATAGTAAATAAAAGGCAAGGAAGTTGTGACATGTATTTGGTATAGTGGGAAGGATTACAATAGGAAGAAAACACTTAGATTATAGAATGGGAGATAAATAATATTGATAACAACAAAATGTAGCAATACAATTAGAGCAACTCGTAGGATTTGAGTTATTTTTAACAAGAAAAAAATGATGCAAAAAAAGATGCCAAACGTCAAGAGGCCATAAATTTTGATCCATAGCTCTTTTTGATCCCATCTTCAGGCCAAAATGACTATCTCAAAATTTTCAATGTAGACATAACTTGGTATATCTAGTTATGTATGTTTTTGATATTTTTTGGAAGCCATACATGACCATTTGAGGGTCTAAAATTGTAGTTTAATATTGGTTTGGTATTTTTCTATTTTTAGAAATTGTATATTTTTGTAACCAGACTTGAAATTCATTTGATAGGTTAATTTTAGTGTTTAGTTTATTTTATAATATTTTTAGTGTTGTGTGCGCTTGCATGTGAAACTTACTAAAAATAGTAGGTCAAGTTTTATTATTTTTAAGAGTTTCAAACATTAGATGTCAACTCCAATTATGAGTTAAAGGTTATTTATGCATGGTTTTTATTATTTGAATCATTAAATATGAATTAATACAAGTTATTATTTCATAACCTTTGTTTATGCTATTTTCTTGTCTTGATAGTATTTCAGTTCATTACTTTGGAGAAAATACGTAAGGGACTTGCACATGTATGATTATTCATATCATATTCTTTAGTGACTAACACTAATCTTGAATTGATACAAGTTATTATTTCATAAGCTTTTCTTATGATATTTTCTCATCTTGATAGTATTTGGGTTCATTAGTTTGGAGAAAATACGTAAGGGACTTGCACATGTATGATTATTCATATTATATTCTTTAGTGACTAACACTAATCTTAAATCATATCATAATTAGAATTCATTGTTCTCACAACTCACAAACTTTTATACTTGTGATCTAGTTGAGATTTAAGTGCACAAAACTCTAGAATGTGAAGGTGTAGTTTCATATAACTACATGAGGCTTAATCTCACAATAGTGGGTATGTAGGTAGCTCTGAAATAAGCACATGCAAAGGTGTGAATTAATGAGGGGATCCATTTGATCCTTAGCTTTTTCTTGGTATGTGTTTATGACCTTAAAAATTTTCATTTTTGACCTTCATTATAGTTTTTTAATTTGTGAATTGATTTATTTTTGTAAGACTTATCATGTTATATCCTAGATGATTGAAGTTATAAGATATTTATTATCTTTTTAGACTAGCCTTTTGATGTTCCTTCTAAGGATTCCATTGATATTTTTAATGATTATGAAGGAACTTAATTTGTGGTTATGAGTTAGTTTCTTTGTATAGACATGATACTTGAGAGTGTCATGTATTGAATTAAAAAAAATTATTGTAAAGTAAAATCTATTCAGATTTGTAAAGCTTAAAGTCCTTTATTATGATGGTTGATATCAAATCAATTGTATAAAATATTTTTATTTGGAAATATTATTCATTAAAAATAAAATACTATATTATGTAGGTATTGTGCTTAGATCTATTTAGATCAGAATGGAGGTCTATTCTATAGCTTGTTACATGAATCATAGATATGAGTTAATAAATTTGTATTTACCAAATTACTTGTAATATGATTACATCTTAGTATTTATAATTTATAATAACTTGTGTTATCAAGAAATAAATGCAAATTTTATAATTTGAATCAATATAATATGATATATATGGATGATTATGATGGTAGCATTGAATATGTTAAGAGTCTTTAAGACTTAATTTGATAGCATAGTTCCTAATAATGGGAAAAGAAAACATTTTTAAATAATATAAAAAGAGATTTGTCTATCAATATTTTTAGTTGCATTGAATGGTTTCAAGTCTAATAAAGTAAATTTATTATATTTTTAAAGATAATATTTTAGGTTAAATTTTGTTTAGTGTTTAATTTAAAAATGATGAACTTGAGAATTCAATTAAGAAAATGTATAGAGCATTTAGGAGTTGATGTGTGATAAGAGGAAGAACATTTATGTGGTAATCATAATTTCAACACCAAGTGATTTTGAGAAGCTTATGTTACTAATCATAAGTGAACTTTTTTATTACTTGGATGCTAAATTAATATATTATTACAAAGTTAAACTCTTTTAGTAAATAAGATGTTTTTGATACTTAAGTGGAAAGATAATGGATTATGGAACCTTCATTTAATCCCTTCATAAATTATGAAATGAAAAACATAACCAAATACTTAATGGTATTAAATACTAAAAAGTTTAGGGAGAAAGTGTGATAAGAAGTAAATAATATTCACATAGACATTGACTAAGGTCAATAAGTAAATGTGAAATCCTAAGTGAACCTTAATTGGGAATTAATGGAGATATCTAAGGTGGTTCCTTTAAAACATTAAAGAAAGAAGTCAAATTAAGATTGCCAATGAAATTTAATAATGCCTTAAATTAAATGAATGTATTACTTGGAAATCATTCATAATAAATTGAAGAGGCAAGGCA
>JARHVA010004566.1:1467500-1492500 GCA_037957365.1 Torreya grandis | reverse complement strand
GCTATTTGGGAGGATTTTTATGGATAATGATGGAAATATGCTTTAGAATTCATGTGTGACACATTATCATGATTTGACCTTGGAAGATGGAGATAATATTCTTTGGGTGAAAGAGGATTTTGAGAGGGATATAGTGTAAATTGATAGTTTTCCCTCACTTCAAATAGTGGGGGAAGAGAAAGGCCATACATAACATGGAAGCAATGAAATATTCATAAGTGAATAGATGGTGACTAGAAATAAATGATTATTTAAAGTGAAAATTTTGATGAACCCTAAGAAGATACATGTTCTAAGTTTAGTGACATGTCACATCTATCAATGCAATTTGTAGCATGCATAAACAAAAGCTACAAGATAGGTTCTTAGACCTCAATATCTTGTCCCCAAATTAATGGCATTATAATTTTGATTTGATCCATACATCAGATGTGAAGATATTTCATAATAAAATTAGCATTCATGACATCTTAGTCCACCCTTAGAAATTAAAAAAATCCATTCAAAGATGTTCTCACCTTGTAATATAAAGACACATTTGTAATGGGTGATGGCCATGTAACTTTAAAATCTATCTTGAGTATAGTTTTGGTGATGATATGGTCCCCTTGATGTAAAATATCATCAGACATACCTTATCATTTACCCTCACCATTGTTACTCATATCAATTTGTAATATTTCACTATTTGCATGTTCTGGATGGCCCTGCCCTTTTGTTCATGGGTCTAAGTATGGTGTTTATGTACATTCTTAAGCATGAAGTAATTATTTTAGGGGTCAATATATTGGAATCAAGGATGAATTAAAGTTACAATCTTGAATCTAAAATAATAATGCTTTATTCTAACATCAACAACATTGGATCGTACATTCATTTTTGACATGAGACATGGAGCCTTATCAAAATCAAGTTGACTCTCATGATGTCTTCCTCCACCCTTAACAATAGAAAATAATATGTATCATTTTACAATATACTATTACATCGACATGAGAATTTAAAATTTAACATAGTCACATGTGTAGGTGTAAATTATATGGGATAAGTTCTATCTATGTGTCATGATGGAGAAATATTATTTTCTTCATTACAATATTAATAGATATTATTAAAATATATTAGTCATTATTATATATCTAAAGATAACTTTAAATTTATAAAGGTTATAATGAATAATTAGCTATACCCTTGATAAGTTACTATTACTAATTTAATAAATTTATATTTAAACATTTTATTATTAATTTTATGTTAATTTTTTTCAATAATAATTTTGTTAAAACTTATAAACTAAAAAATGTGAAAAATTAAATGATCATCAAATCTCTATTATAATATTCAAATATATATATATCAAAGAAGTATAATGTTTGATTTATATTGTGAATATCATCCACCAAATTGTGATTAGGTTTATTCCACTGATAATTGTTGAATATATTATATATTGTTTATTATATGCATGTTGAAAATCTAAGTCACACATAGAACCAAGGTGAATAGGTTTATGACATATAATACTAGCATGAACATGTGGTGTTGTTTACATCTTCCTCTTTAATCATGTGTATATCATAATACTCTTGTATGAAGAATAATGGCTAGGGTTTGATAAGTGTTGTACGTCATAGATTTTTTATCCTAACACACAAATCTCTATGTGGCTTATAAGAATTCAACTTGTTGATGTGAAACATGTCCTATGTAGACCTACTAATTAGAAGAAAAGAATATTGGTAAACAAAAAAAATCAAAAGCTTAATACTGGTGAAACAAGAATGTAGAGGTTTCACATTGTTTGGAAAATAAAAGAAAGTAGTATTTTAAAGATTATTTACCTCTATATATAACTAGTGTATAAAAATCTCATGTTGTGATTTTGTAGATATCAAGAAAACACTCACATCAAACATCAAGAGGAAGAACATGGGATGTTGTATTTGCAAATGCTCTGGTAGATATGGATTCAAAATATAGAAGAATACATAAGGAACATGATGTGTTTGACATAGTTGTAAATTAATTGAGTTTATCTTATTTCTTTCATTATGATTAAAATGGTTTCCCTGACAAGGCTTTAGCATTTTTGAATGAAATGTGTCAAGAAAATGTCATCTCTTGGAAGGACAAGGTTGTAGGATATGCACCAAACATCTATTACATTTTACTATAAACATGCATTCCCCAGTACTAGTAAGGCCTTGGATACATTATTTTATATTATATTATATTTTATATTAGATTATTTTATATTTTATATAATAAATCATATTAATATATATAATATGATTACATCGATAGGTGTTCCTATAATGACATCTGGGGGAGGTTGGGAGCTATAATGGCATGAGAATGTTAGCATTTAATTATTTAAAAGTCCACAATAAAACATAGAAAATAATTTAATTTAATTATCATAAAAAATTATTACAACATGAACATCATAACTAATAAATAAATAGATAATATATAGTTAATCACAATTAATTTATGGTAATATATAAATTTTATTGAATTATATTTATGAATAATTAGATAATCATAACTAATTTAAATTTATAAGTAATATATATATATATATATATATATATATATATATATATATATATATATATATATATATCATATTTAGAAATAATATAATGAACTGTAGAAATAAACTAGCATACATATCTTAGATAAATGTCTCGAAAGAGATATACATCAGTGTTTTATTATATTTTGGAATATAATATATTATATTGTATTATATAATATATATTATTTTATATATATTTAAATTATATTATCTTATATTTTATTTTTTTACACCAATAGGTGTTCTTAGAATGGTATCTGGGGGAGGTGGTTGGGAGTTGTAATGGCGTGAGAATGTTAGCATTAATTATTTGAAATTAGACATTGTAAAATCAAAAATAAAACAATTTAACTATATCAAAGCTGACATAATTAAATAAAAAATAAAACAACAAACATGATAATATTATATATATATATATATATATATATATATATATATATATATTCAAACAAAAATATAAAGTAAAGCAAGAGATAAAAATTAAATAAGAATAAAAAAAGAAGTAAATTGAACTATCATTATGTACTGTGTAGATAAATACAAACTTTTTACATTTGATATTTTAAAGATTACTTATTTTCAAAAACTTTTTACATTTTAGATTTTAAATATTACATCTTTTCTCATTGTTTTTCATGCACAACTTCCCTCATTACTTTTAGAAACAATATTATTACATCATAATAAATAATTGATTAAATAATATACACATAATCATAATTAATTACAATCTGGTGGATAATTTTGTGTAACAAAAAACCTATACTTACTTTTGATTTATTTATTTATTTGGGCCAGTAATTAGTAAATAACATGATGGGTGAATTATAATTTTGTTGTGATAATTTTACTTATTTCAAAATAAAAGAATTTAATTATTTATTTGCCATGATATAATATTTGTTGGGAATATATTTTTCTTAGATAATTCTAAATATATTATGATATTATATTATATTAAATAATATATTATATCATAGGATATATATATATATATATATATATATATATATCATTCTTGAGTTATTCACAATTCAATACGATATAGGTGCCTCAAGAAAAATATATATCAGTGTATTTTACAAAGATTTATCTAAGATATGTATGTTAGTTTAACATTATATTATATATTTGATTTTATATTATAATATTATATTATATTATATTATATTATATTATATTATATTATATTATATTATATTTTTTTATCATATTATAATTTATAATATATATTGTTATATGGACAAGCTAGTGTGAGATCTCTTTGTGTTTTAGTATTTTTTTGGTTGTCCATTCTTGTGAGTAGCAATATTATCAAAAATGCCTCTCAGAAGGGCCTTGGTTTTGGGGCACGGTGGGATTGTTCATCACACTATGGTTTCAAGATTTTAACCCCCTTACTCTTTCAGTCACCAAGGTGTCAATTTGAGTTCATTTGCCTAATTTGCCTTTACTTTTTCAGCATGTTCACAAAGAAATAGCTAATGCTTTGGGGAATTTCTTGAAAGATGATAATGCGTACAGGTTTATGCATGTACGCCTACTTTTATGTTGGGATAGATTTAAGTAAAGGGGTGCCTGATAAAATTATTTTAAAATATGGTAATTCTCAGCATACTCAAATTATTGACTATGAGAATACTACTTTTAGATGTCGCAACTACAAATCACCAAGACATCCTTTTGCATCTTATCCTCAAGGACATTTGTAAGCAATGACAAAGAAGGGTGAAAAGCCAAAATCAAAAAAATGGAATGTGCTTGATCTGGCACTAGTGGCAGAAGATGTTTTTGATAAATAATAGATGCAAGTCAACATATGAATGAAAGGGAGAAAAAAAAAAGAAAAAGTAGGTTCTTTTAAGGAAAAAGTGACCAACAAAGAGGTGACGAAAATATTCAAAATTCTCTTATGAAACATCCATTTGGGGGAGTTAAACGAGGACATGAGTCTGAATATTTAGACTTAAACAAAGATTTATTAGGTAATAGAACTTTAAAACTATATAATCTAGACAATCAACTAGTTATTGTAAATGTTGAGCATGTAATTTGATAGGACGTGAAAAAGAAAAAATGTAAAAAAGGTAAGATAACTAATCTTCTAGATTGCTATCCCACAAACTAAGGTTTTTATTTAGCTTTTTGGGAGGTAGTTTGATCTATTGTTTTCTTTCCTCTAGCTTTATGGCTATTTGTTGTATTTGAGTCCTTTGGATCATGGTGTTTTGATCCTAGTTCTATAAGGGTTTTCAATAGTAATAAAAGGGTAGGATCCCCCCAAAATTTGTATTTATCTAAAAAAATTATATTTTGATATTATATATAAAATATATATTATATAAGATTTTTCATTTTAGTATTCTGCTTTAATAGTGACGCATTATGGTCACTTGGTATCTAGAAATAGCAATAAATATGCCATTCTCCAAATCAACTAAGCAACTAAGAAATTTAGAGGAGCCACTGTGTTATACAATTTTTAGGTGGTTTACATCACATGCCACAAAAGCAATAGAATGGTATGGCATGGTGGGCACTTGGTAGTTGGCAAAGGATTTTTTGCATCCTAGACTCAAGTGGTGTCATATTTAGGAAGCAAAATATATAATTTATTTATTTCTATTTAACTATTCTCTCATAAAATTCAATATACATATTATGGTTGCTCTTCCTCAATCATTTTTTAATTTTGTTTAGCCATTGGAAATTACATCATTCAATTGATGGTGTCTTCCTCCTTTTATCATTAGAGGAAAAAGATTAAATCATTTGCATCTACAACAGTATACAATGTATTCATTAACCACAGTGGCTCAGATGTCAAAGAAATATTATATACATATTATATTTTAATAGATTTTTAAGTTAATATTATTTTTAATGTATATATTAATATGCCCTATAAATACATTAAATTATAAAGTGTCATATCAATGTAACAATAGTGCAAAATGATACATGTTAGTTAAATCTAAGTTAAATGATATCTTCTTTGATTGGCTATTTTATATTGTAAAGGGTGGACAAAAATGGTGCAACATTTTACAAACACGTGGCATCGCTTGACGCAAGTCCATTGCACCCTACAGTTCGGTTTAATAATAACCTAATGGTTGGTGGGGTTCAGCGTGTGGGTCCTCATTGTAGTTCTAACTATTTATAGCATCTCAATTCAAATTTGGATAATATACTAATTAAGGTGAACCTAGACACTTACGTTAATAATCCTAACGATAACTTATTCGACTCTAATAACAATATTAAGAATTATTTTAATAAAGATACTTCTATCTCATACAGTAATAACAATATTTGGGATAATTGAAACATCCCAAACTTAACAAATTAGGAAGACAATTAAACAAAACATCCCAAACTTAATAAATTAAAAGGGCAATCTAATTATAAATTTGTTAAACGGAAATTGATCCCTCACAAAAACTTCATTAATGATATAGACCAACCATTATCAAAAATAAAATACAAAACATGAATTCCTCTAAGAAATTACAAGTAGAAAACATATATAAAATAAAAAAATAACCTAATTTGACATATGAAGACATCTTACCAATCATTTTCCTTTGCAAAAATATTTTCTTTCATTATTATTATGTAATTTCTTATAACATTAATATATATATAAAACATTTTTTTATAATATAATTATTATACATGTTAGTGTATTGGTGTGCCTACAATGAATGATTTAAATTGACAAAATACAGTTAAATACAGAAATGAAAATAAAGCAGATGATATTTTTAACAAATGCATTATATTAGCAGTTTTTCTAAAACCTGCATGTTGGAGACACACTGTTTGTACACATTATTGTGTGCAGCAGGTGTCAGTTGTGTGGATGCTGAGACTGTTAGATGTGCGGGCAAAGAGATCAAAAACCACAAAGCGAATAGCGATTCCATCTCGTGACGTGATGGATGTGAGGATCAGAGAATTCGAGGGTTTGAGGAATGTAAAGCAAGTGGAGCTTGTGGAGAGAAGTGGTGCGAAGTTGGGTCAAAATCAAAAATAATATCAAAGATTTTGTCGTAATTAATTTGTTTTTCTTTTGGGCGATTAGGGTAGGAGATGGATGCAACACAGGGAGGTGACAGCTAGGGTTTTATGAAAGGAGTAGTTGTCCGATCTATAGATTCATCACATGAGGATAACATCAGTTCGATGGTCATGAATTAACGTCTATTTTCTCAACCATATGTCTGTGGAGGGAAAACATGATTCTAACCTTGGTGAAACATTATTAATCCTTGATATAAAGATATAGTACCGAAGTGAAATTTGTAACTTACAATACCATCTGTTAATTGTTTTCTTTTGATCATAATCAATCTCTTAATTATTTTGTTTTGATCATAACCAGTCACAAATGCCTTTATTTATTTTTTCACCATAAAATAAAATCAGATTTTAGCAGAGTCAGCATGGTGTTCGGCAGAGTTCGTCCCCATACATATCTGAGATATGTACAGCAACATCCTTGACCAAACTAAAATTCAAATAAAACAGAGTTGCTAATTAAATAATGATGAGTACCTCATTCGTTGTTGCTCTTTAATATTACTTTTTTATAAATCTAAATAACTATAATAAACATAACTAAAAAAAACATCATCATCGTGTATATAATGTCCATGACTTACCATTCGTGGGAGAATGTTTACTATGCTCCAATTTTGACGGAGTATATATTTTTTTTAGTATTTTAAAATTAGAATGTTGAAAATGAAAAAGTGTTGCAAAAACTATTTTACTTTGGTGGTTGAAGTGTGTGTAATTTTTTTTATGTGTATAATATTTATTTTTTCATTTAAATAGTTATGAATAAAGAGTATCCACGTCGTTAAATTTATGATTCGTTGTATCGATTACTTAAAAGAATTTGTATATTGATAGATGGATATAAACAACTATCATCCTCACTAGTTAAACTACAACACTTTTAATGAATATATACAATTTACTTGAAATATTTACAATTTTTGAAAACAAAAATATAGGAAACAAAATAAAATTATATATATATATATATATATATATATATATATATATATATATATATATATATATATATATATATATATATATATACACGAATGATGATGATGATGAATTGTAATATGTAATCTAAAATATTTATTTT
The DNA here is from genome assembly GCA_037957365.1 of Torreya grandis. Lineage (NCBI taxonomy): Eukaryota > Viridiplantae > Streptophyta > Pinopsida > Cupressales > Taxaceae > Torreya > Torreya grandis. Next base: position 1,484,749 of record JARHVA010004566.1, on the reverse strand, counting down.
AAAGTCAAATAAATAATTATACTTGTTCCCAATCAGCAAAACTATTTCTATTATAATATTACTTTCTTTAATATTATATATATATATATAATTTTTTAAAAACTGAAAAAAATTATTTATAAAAATTATATAATATATATATTTTTTCTAATCTAAATGTGCTACTGCTTAACAAGAATGGTTAGAGTTTCACATGATATAAAAATCCTTAATATATACTTATATTAATTTGTTGTATTAAATGGTGAAATTATAAATCAAATAAAAAATTAAAATATAAAGTATTAATATATGCTTTTGTCAAAATCATAAAAAAGAAAAAGAAAAAAAAGAAAGAAAGAAAGAAAATTCTTTCTTTTTCCAAAAACAATTCATTTTAACTAAATACAGAATTCATTACATCTGTCAATAAATAAGAATCTAAACCCGTAAAATAATTTAATTAATTATTTAAAATAAAATTAATATACACTTTTGTATTTTTTTCACTTTAAAATATTAAAAAACATAAACGACCCAAAAAAAAAAAAAGGAAAAAGAAAAGGAAGATGGAGTCCTTTCTTTCCTCGAAAATAGATCCACTTTAACTAAATGTCAAAATCACCTCTACAAAATGGGAAAACGAGTTGCTCAATTTACTCAATTTACTCCATCTCTAAAGCGAGGATATGAATGACTATATACTAGAGGCACGTGTTTGACTTCTTGATTAATGGTGATGGAAAACATTCACGCGCTTTTTATTTGAATTTTTGGTCGGTTCACATTAATTAAATAAAAAGATGATAATGATTAGAGTGGAGAATAATTTAATTTAATATAAATAATATTATATTGTAGAATTTTTAAGTATTTCTAATTAAAATAGAATTTTTAAGTATTTGTAATTAATATATTTAATGATAATTTTATGTTGATAATAATTTTAAAATATAAAAGATTTATAAGGTATATATTTATTAAAAGTGTGTTTAATTTAAAAATTTGTTAAAGGATGAAAAATTCATAGAGATGAAGATTTAAAATTATTGTATGGTTTAATTTATGGATTATATTGGCACATAATAAGTGAAAATATATAAGATAAAAAAATATTAAAATAATGAGTATTTATACTTTTAAAAAAATTGAAATAAAATAGTGAAATGGCATCACATCTTGAATATAATATTAAGAATGAAACCGAGGAAAGATATATCTCCCTAACCACTCACACTTATAGGTGGTTATGAATGGATAAGTAAGGAATCCCAATCTAATTATTCATTTCCTTTTTAAGTAGAATCATATGCCATGGAAACATGTCAATCCTAAATGATTTAAAAAAAAAGGTGGATCTAGTGCCAAGAATCTCAAGCACTAAGGAAAAATCAAAACAATTTTTTAATGGATTCTATTTTCTGAAATAAATTAAATTTCGCATTAGGAACGCTAAGGTGATGAAATATTTCTCCCATATTAAGGCCTTGGTATAACATTTACCAAGCAAAGTGAGCCTTATTGGTTTCAAAATTCGCTATCCACATTATGTTAAATCTCCTACTTTAATGATGATGAGAAGAGTTAAGAATCTACTTGTTATTTAGTTTTTCATCCAACACAATTAGAAGAAATCCATGATTAGTTGAGAATCATACGTAGCAAAAAGGTGTGATCACATGCCACTACCAATCTCTCTACTAAAGTGGGTATAGGAATGAACAATCATGAGAAAATATTCTTTAAGACTAACTATAAAAATTTCATTATAAGTCTCAATGTATGTTCGTATAAGATGGAACCTAGCTTTAATAAGTCTTCCATGATAGCCATGAACATAAGGTATGACAAAAACCATATGCAATGCTACACACATCTCTTTTATATAGCTTTATGAATTTAACTCTACGTACTTTAAAATAAAAAGAGTGAAAGAGTGGTTGATAATGAAGGACCATTGAAGAGATTAATCATTGATATAAATCCCATTTTTAACTTGTTTTCTCAACATAAATAAGACATGGTTTTTCAACCAATTAAGATTTCCACATGATCTTGAAAAATAAAGCTAAAGATATTTTTATGGGCAAAGGGGTCACAAAAATAGATTGAATTCACATTTAGATCTCCAATCTTGTTTATCATTCAAGTATCATTTAAAAAAAAAATTATATCCACCTTTCCTTCAAGGGATCCAATATTCCACTATTGAATAAAGAGTTGTTCCTTGATGTAAATTAAGACCATCACTTCCTACCCCTTCCCCCCCCTCCCTCGCGCGCACACGCACACGCACACGCACACACACACACACACACACACACACACACACACACACACACACACACACAGAGAGAGAGAGAGAGAGAGAGAGAGAGAGAGAGAGAGAGAGAGAGAGAGAGAGAGAGAGAGAGAGAGAGAGAGAGAGAGAGAGACTATATGGAAATCTTGACATCTTTTAGATTTATCCCAAATTAACCCTCTCAAGAGATTTTAAAGTTTGGAAGAAGTTAATGTATAAAGCATCCATTATGATTGAAAAATAAGTTACATGAGCAAAAAGTAGGAACTTAGATAAAATTTGAAACTCTCATGTCAAATAAATAAATTTGGATAGCTAATATGAAAGTTTATTTTAGACTCTTTAGATAACATAAGTTCAAAAGTTAATAAGTGTGGCTTGGAAATAAAATACAATGCCTATCAATTTTAACATCTCTTTATTTTTATTTTTATTTTTGTGTGTGTGTGTGAGAAGCCATGGTGGGAGGGATAGAATCTATCTAAAACATTTTGTTTTATCCCACTAAATGATTATACCCTAAATAAATATAGAAAATAGTTTAAGTAATTTTATGGGTATTTTTACAGACTTCTCTTCAATCAAAGTGAGAAGGAATATTCATTAAAATGGTCATTGATTAGTTTCAAATTTTATTTTCTTGGGAGGAAAATAACATTTAAATCCCTCAAGAAGCATAGTGAATCAGAAGATAATCAAAACTTTCAATGGATAGAACTTAAAGGATGGGAAAGAGGGTATCATTAGAAAATTTATCTAAATATAGATCAAACCATTAAAATTATTTAAAACTAATAGTGAGATAATTTGAGGTATATTTAAACATAAACATAATTAAATTGAAATAATTTGACACAAACCCCAAAACTTAAAACATACAAAAAATAAAAGGCAATTCAATTATATCAATATAAATTTTTAGATTCAATTTTAACAAATATAGATATATGGTTAGATATTTAAGCCTATTTTATACCTTCTCAAATAAAAAGAATATTATACAAAATGTATATCTTCTTGATTAAAATATTATTTATAACCTAACTATCAAAGAAAATAAGTTACATATTCTTATTTTAAAGGTAAACCTAGTTTTAATCTTCTACATCGTGTCAATAAAAATGATAAGACTTTAATTAATGATTAATTCTAGATTTTGTGATGATTATTTTATAATCATTCAAAACATGGTAATGACATGTGATTTATGAAAACGTACCACCTATTTCCATGCGTTCCATCTATTTTGGTAATCAAGACTTACCTTATAAGAATGTCATCATTTTAATCACCATATATTATTTAGAAATTCAAAGCACTAACTAACGGGTTGGCATGTATTTTTCAAAACCCCACGGTGATTCCACTAATGATGTTTTTTTTGGTCTTGGGGCATGATTAAACCAATTGGTTTCGTTATTATAAATATAATATTTTCATAGTTTATAAAAATTTTGTAAACAACCAAAAAAAAAATTAATATTTTTCTTATTTTTTCTTATTGTTTTTGAATCTTAATGTGGTGATATGTCCATCCCCATATTTTATTTTTTTATACATATTTTTATTTTGGAAACTTATTTTATAGGAAAATAATCTATCTTCTAAATTTTGATTTTATTATTGCTCAATTTACTAAATCTCTTTTCTCACATGCAACCAATACAACAATTTTTTAGATCTAATACAATAATTATTCATATGAATTTATTACTTACTCTTGCATTCCTATTACACTGCTATTATATATAGTGGAATTTACGTCAAGAATATGATCAAATTTTTTGTTAGAAATCAACCTTTTTTAATTTTTTAAGTGAAAACTGTTTGATGAATTTATGCCAATTTTTTGATTCAAAAGTGGTGAAAAAGGTGAAGTAGCTAATAATTTTTAGTTGCATGATTTTTATGTCACATTTTTGTCACATTTACATGAAATTTTCTCCAATTTTAATATAACATTAACGTCGACTATTAAATTATTAAAAATAATACATAATAAAAAATAAATTAACTAAAAATAATAATGATCCTTTTTAATCAAGTATTTAAAATTTATTAAATAAAAAAATCTTGAACTAAGAAAGATTGTAACATGACTCATGGCCCCAAAAAAAAAAAAAAAAAAATACATAAATAATCTTGCATAAATCTATTTATATTTCTTTTTTATCCTTATTAAAATATCCTTTATTGGTATAGGCTGAAAGAATGTTAGAAATAACTACGCAGTTCCAACTACATTTTCTTATATCTTTAAAGATTTTTTGGAGACATATTGGGCTACCATCAAGACCATGTTTCTTTGGACATAATTTTTTTATGGTAACAACCCCTATAAATGGAGATGGATTTGGCTTGAAATTCCCTTTGGGCATCTTGTGTGATGCCCCTGCACTTAATTCCCCATATATAATATGTGATTCATAGAAATAGGGGTTAAAATCTTAAGCACAAGGACTATGCAATGGTGACGCTCCTGCTCTTGCTCCGCCTCTAAAGTATGCTCTGTGGATTCGAATGTGCCTCCCAATTCCTACACTGAGTTGAAATACCACTTATTAGGGTGCAACACCACATATAGTATTACTTACTTTTGGTCTATTGATACATTAGTAGATCGAATCCTTGTGCATTCTTACCCCCACTCAGTTGGCTGCCTTATCTACTGTGTGAATTATTAAATCATTCACACCATTCTCTAATAATGTCTTGGCCTCCATTATTCCTAAAATCACAAAACCCATCAAAAAAATGCTTGCATATGCAGCATTAAATAATATCATAGCATACCTGAAAACCTTGCATATCTGAACAAGGGCATGGATCACTAAGAAGTTGTGAGGATAGTTTATAAAATCTTTAAGAATATGAAAGTTTTAAGATAAATTGGTTTTTAAGACATTAGTGAAGAATCAAGGTATAATGCAATATATACATACTCATTATTTAATTGCTCCTTAATACATATATATGTGCAAAATTTGAAAAAAAAAAAAAAAAAATCATCGCAAACACAAGTAATTTTTTTTTCTAGACTTAAGTTACAAATATGAAACATTGTTAATGTTGACGCAATATATATTATGTTCTAATGACTATATTTGCTTAAATATGTATTTTCAGTGGTTTTGTTTTCCATTGGTTCTATGTTCTCTTATTCTAGAGTATTTTCAAGTCTAAATTAGATGGCAAAACATTGATTAAGGCATCATCATGATTTGGATGAGGTTGAATTGTTGTTGTTACCAATTTTTCTTTATATCTAGCAATAGAAATAAATCAGAATAAAAAATGATAACGAAAATGGTAGATCAGTTGTTAAGTTGCTCAAAACTATATTGGCTTTCACTTATGTGCTCTAGCAAGGGTGATTTATAGAGTGTTATAAACATTTGTCTGCACACATACCTGCTCTTTTATTCTGTTCCAGAACTACAAAGCATCGTAAATATTTCTTTTTTAAAACTCGTTATTTACTACTACAATACAAACAATTCCAGAAAAAAATCAATTGTTTCTTAGTATCAATGTAAAGGGGAAAACATGTCAAGTTATAATCTCGTGAATATAAAAGGCAGTACACGCCTGAACTACCATTTTATCAATATCAACAATTTGGATCTTTGCTCTATCATATACACCATATAGAAATTATTGCATAAATCTTACCAAAAAATAGTCCATATAATGAAATGTAAGTAAACTAAAGATTATTATCGTATACCAATATAGATGGCAGTCTAAAATGTCAGTGACACAAATTGAGTGTGTAACAACCCAAAAAAAATGTTCCAATTCCCTTCCCAATCTAGTGGAGAACACAAGCATCCAAAGATTAAAAGTATGAAGATATTTAATAAACCTTCTCGATGTAATGAATAGTGCATAAGTAGTAAAGAACTTCATGGTCTTGTGACCAATAAAAAAATATATATATAATCCTAGCCAATAAAAGTCCCAGTAACCCAGTGGGGTATACATATTGTATTTAGTCTTCATAGATAAACTCCTTGTCAATGACACTACTGAGAAACTAAGCATGACCTAGAGACCAAATATTTTCTATTAATATATTTCAAACAATCTCTTCAAATTTTAGAGACCACAAGAAAAAAACTACAGAGGTTAGTAAATGGCAACGATAGACTTTAGCCTTCCAACATCAGCATGTAACTTCCAAATCCTAACAACTGACCTAAACAAACTTATGTGCACCACATATCAGCTGCTCCATAACTACACTTCTACAAAGAAGATAATAATATTAAAAAGGGTTAGGGGCATATTGTTTCCAGCCTAAATTAAAGCTCATACAATTTCAAACTGAAAATTGATTGATGCCATTTACCTCAGACACGGTTCTATGATTACGTGGTGGAGTTCCATGGGTTTTGTCTTCATCTGAATCCAATGTAAACCATGTTCTAAATTCAACACCGGAAACATCAAAATATTTCAATTCCTCTTGCTTGTTCACCCAATGGTTTATAATTCATAGCACCAAATTTCACATACTTATATGAATAGGTAGGAAGTAGACAGACCAACGGTAAATCCAGATGACAATTGATTTGAAGATTTGCAATGGCCATGCTTCTTTGACCATCAACATGACTATTACAATGAATAGTATAGTCCCCGCAATAATCATTGTAGTGAAAAATGAAATACACATTTGGATAAACCACGTTCCCTTTAGAATCAACCGCATATTGAGAACTAATGGAGGCAATACAAAATTAGGGTATGGGATCTCTCGTGCCTTACACCAAATATAAACATAAATGGGTGCTAGGATTAAACCATAATACATGTTTGTAACACCTGTTGATCCCTCTTTTTGACGGTAAAAACAATAAATTCCTCCCCAAAATCCAAAAGGGCAATCAAATTACAGGCACCCCAAGGCAAAGGAAACAATTGATTGCACTCAGAGATGATAAAGACAATTGAAAAAAGTAAAAAAATGATGTTACACCTGATTTTATCAATTGTATTAGAACTCCAAAGTGGTCTCCATTTAAACGGTGATTATGGATGTCCCATTTCCCTGGAAGGAACAACCATGTTTAATGCATTAATATGAAATTGAGAATAAATATAAATTCAATATAATATTTATTAACCTGTTGCATGTTTGAAAATGAAACATTTCAACACTTTGACATACTCCCTTCCAAAAAATAGTTAGAGGAGACGTTAGATCATCACTAAAGTTTGAAGATTTAGGCCATATGCTTATTACGTCATATATATATATATATATATATATATATATTTAAATGAACAATTAACTGTTATTCCTGTAAGAACCCTATTAAACATGTATTCAAATGTAGAATGGTGTTAGATATGTATGCATGTATGGTTTGACATAGAAGCCACAGAACTGTTTGAAAAAATGGGTGAAGGATATTTATGGAAAAATGTTAAATCCTATAAAAAATCACACACAAAGCACTCTGCAAAAGGAGCATTCATCATATCCTGTAGCTCATCGCCACTATATGTGGGATAACAACAAATAATAATATCGATAAAACAAAGGAGAAAAAGATGGTTTCTATGAGTTTCGCCATTATAGAAGTAGAGGAGTTACGACTCCCTATAATATAATTGCTAAGAAGGGATTTTATATAGAATTTGTAATGAAAATTACTTTATGGGCATTCCCATCTATCTCATTGGTATTAATTTTAGTTTAACGGGCTACCATAAAATTGACAAATTTGATGACTAAAAAATAACATAAATCCTATTAGCACTAAGTTTTTTCAGCAAAATATACATTGTAAATAACATTATAACATTTTCTCTATGTAACAAAGCTACTGCTCACTACAATTAATCTTGCCAATCACTGCTTTATTTTTTAGAATTTTCTTAGAAACACCATTCTTATTTATAGATTTTTATGTTGGATAATCATACTTACTCGATAATCAGAGTAGGAGCCAAAAAACAAACAAACTTTAGACTAGAGAGCATAGTTTCAATCTCCACACAAGTTTATCTATAGAAATTAAACACATGGTAGAGGAATTTTTTTTTATATCAATATATAACATTATAATGAAAGAAAGAAAGTGAATGCATTATTGTTAAGTTCCACATAAACTAGCTCAGATGAATGGCTATCTTTATGTCATTCCTATTTTTTTATTAAAAGATAGGCATGACACACAACTTCAACCATCAAAAAACCAATGAACATCAATAGACACTAGAATCCAATCTAATAAAATGCAAACAGGAAATCCTTACAATTATCATCCCTCTAAGATCAAGCACAAGCTACTTGTTGAGCTTTATGTTCACTTGAGTAAGCATCCACAAACTTGAACGCAAGCTTACACCTAAGGCTTCTATGTAGTGATGTTGAGATGGTCATCAAAATTGACCTTGGTAACTGCTAACGCAGTCTAACTCCACATAGATTCTTTAGAAAGATACAAGGCTACACTAGCTTCCTTTTAACTCTCGAGACCACTCTTGCCACATGTCACTTCCTAAGTAGCTTTGTAAAAACCACCACATGGTGATAATTCATTACTTGTTACCCTCCCACTTTATAAGGCTAGTACAACTTCTTTAGGGATGCAGAGTAGTAGAAATCATACCACATGAAAACATACTACTAGCCCACTAGCCTGCAAGCTTCACTCTCAATATGGGTGCCTCTATAATCATAGAGCAATAGAATTCTACCACATGATATGATACCACTCAATTTCTTGCCCATGAGTTTTAATCTTAGTACAAACATCTCTAGGATAATGTCTCACCAATATGATGCCACATGGAAGCATCCCATGAGGCCACTTATTCAGAGGCTTCACAAACTACATGGTTATCCCTAAGATTATCACATCATTAGAATGATGCCATGTGGAAACATCCCAGGATCCCACATACTCAAAGACACCACTCCCTTTACAGTCCTCTTTGAGATCATGGGTTGCCAATATGATGCCACATAACAACATCTTGTGATATTATTATCCTAGAAGCAAGCTTACTATACAATCATCTCTAGGATCATAGGTCATTGGGATGATACCACATGACAGCATCCCACAAGCCTTCTAGGCCAACACTGACCTTACATCAGACCATGTTGACGTCACTCCCAGGTTATTAGAATGGCAACATGTGGCTTCCTCCAAAATACTTGTCAAAATTCATAAAATCAACTAAAAAAAACTTCAAAATATAAAATCTAAAGTCAGTAATCTAACTAAGGCAAAAATACCATGGAAGGTTTCAACTAAAAATATTATAAGGTAAGGTGTTGTACAAAGGAACCCAATGAATGACTAAGACAAGCACTACTCAAGTAGATCTATGTACGGGACTTGTCCAACAGCTATTGCAAATGTTTCACAAGGTAACTTGCATGACAACTATGATAAAAAGCCAAAAGAAAAGCCCAAGCAAAACAACTAAGGAAAGACATAAAATTAGTCATCATGAAAAATGACTAAGGAAAAAATCCACCAAAAACTCAATAATCAGATAAGACATGATCTGAGATAAACACAAAGATGACTCTATTAACTGAGAATACAACAAGAGAGAATATACATGTCTACATTGTTTCTAGTGAATTCAAGTTCATAAAATAATATTAAGCTTGATTTAGAGTAAAGAGCATCATTTTAAACTAATAAACTCATTGTTTTATTCAATTTATCAAATAGACACAATGTGAGTCTACTCAAGCCAACGTCTCTAACATAATGACTCACTATAATAATCCATTCAATTTAGTCTTTAATAGATTACACATCTAACATTAACTCAAAGGCTCACTCCTGTAATTGGGTTGCAAGGTTGACAATGAATACTATCATTAAGGTGTAGGAGTCTCGAACTAATCTAAGGTTGCATGTTTGTTAAGATTATTATAGGAGAACTAGGCTTTATAAACTCTTCCATATAATTAATTAATCTCATTGTTGGTAGGGTTTATTATAGGAAGCATAATTTGTCTACAAAATCTCAGTGGAAACCTTCATAAGGCATCCTTTCTATCCACAATAGCATCATAAGATTCAATGGGCTAACTATATTTTTATTCCAAATAACACACCATAGCTCATAAATATGTCTATTCATTATTTCACAAGCTCGATCCAATTAAATTAACCATGACTATTATAAGGAGAGACATAGGAACAATTAAGAACTGTCCTCAATAGAAATATAATCAAATAACTCACTATATTTTATTTGAAATCCATAATACCAAAGATCTTTCTTCCTTTAAATAATGGCTCATTCTCAAGGGTCTAAATACAACACTCCTAACCAGTTTAAGACTCGTTTTATAAAAAGGGTTCAACACAAGACAACGTAGTCTTTATTCATGACTACTATAAATATACTGGAAACATTAATGATTAGTTAATTTCAAAAAACTATATTATTATTTCCAATAACAATCTCTTATATTTTTATCTAAGTTCCACTCATTCTTAGATAAGTTTAATTCATTAACTCTTCATATTTAGATAAAAAGAGATGTTCAACAATTAAAAGGCCAACCAGATCTAGACTGTTTGACCATAATCCATAATATGAATTGGTTGACCTAACCAAATTCATAAAAACAACACATCTTATATGTTAATCTTCCAAGCATAGGTGGACTAATTCACATGATTTCATATAAAACTCATTATTCATACATGTGTGTGTGTGTGTGTGTGTGTGTGTGTGTGTGTGTGTGTGTGTGTGTGTGTGTGTGTGTGTGTGTGTGTGTGTGTGTGTGTGTGTGTGTGTGTGTGTGTGTGTGTGTGTGTGTGTGTGTGTGTGTGTGTGTGTGAGACTCATTTATAAGAAACTCCAAATAAGCAACTTAAGGTGTAAGAATCAAGTGAATACAAGAATATGAAATGAATAACTTAAATATGTTTGTATATTAAGGCCATTTACTTGGCCAAACTCAATCATGAATATACAAGCCTCCACAAGGATTCCATTTTCAACAAGGATCCATTACAAGTAAGTCTATTAATCCTACATATCAAGGAGGTTATAAAATTATTCTCTATAGTAATAACCTAAACATTTAATTGATAAACTTTATAATAATAATGGCTCACAACTTGGCCTCCAATCAGTTATTAATATATAAATACAAAAGGTTCAATTGAGAATAAATAATCCTTAGCTTATAACCAGTTATAGAAAGTAGAAAAACAAGAATAATCATTAACTAAATAGGAGTTCCTCTTTACTCCAGGTGTAACTTTAGCTAACAAAAGGTAGGATGACCTCCCGAAAATTTTCCCATCATTGATCAATTGCTATAGGCACCCTTGAGTAGGACTCCCAACTCTAGTCCTATTCACATCATGGTACAAAGTGAGCAAAGGCAAAATGCAGTCAAGCTATCATGGGGTCAAAGAGATAGTTACTCACAAGGTGATACCAATCATCTCTAAGGTAAGAGTTTACTAACCTTGAATCTATTTTCAACAAGTATGAAACACAAGAAACACACACATGCACGCGCATGCACATGCGCGCGCGCACGCGCGCGCACACACACACACACACACACACACACACACACACACACACACACACACACACACACAAAATTCTATCATTTTTTTTCACATAATTGTTACCTTACATATTACAAAGAAAATAAAAGGAGGAAGGAAGATGGCGTCCTTTCTTTCTTCAAAATGAAGATGCACTTTAACTAAATTTCAAGATCACAACTCTAAAAAATGGTAAAACAACATAATGAACAAAAAAAATACAACACCAAAAATTCCAATAAGCCAAGATCTTGAAACAATACTCATAAATTGATTCCTCTTGATTGATTGAAATAATTATAAACTCAAATCATGAATAAATAAGCCTCAACTCAAATTTAGAGTTGACATGCAAAAATTATTAAAAAAACTGGCATCTTAAATAATACTTTTATTTTTAGCAGCTGCTATTTTTAATAAGTCACACATGCAATTATGTGCAACTCTAAAAATATCCTAAAATATTCTAAACACTAAAATTAGTCTAAGGAATGAAATTCAACTGATGTTGACTTTTGGTTCTAAAAATATACAATTTTTAAGAATAGAAAAATCCCCAAAAAATTAATAAACTACATTTTTAGACCCTATTTTTCTGCATCATTCTCCTCTAGTTGAATCCTGATTGTACTATTACAATTTTTATTTGTTAATCTTATTTAGCTCCCATTCTATAATCCAAGTGTTGTCTTCTTGTTGTAATCCTTCCCACTAGACAAAATGCTTGTTATAATTTCCTTGCATTGTGCTCACTATCTTCATATCCAAAACCTGCACTATCTTATCCTTTTTATTTGGAACCTGTTGCTACCAATTTAATTCTTCATCTTAGTTACCTTCACCATATTATTCATGGAATTCATATAAATTTTAAACATTAAATACTATAGATATATCAAAATTCTGTGATAAAATCACCTCATAATCATTATCATTGATTTTATTCACAATTTTGCATGGTCCAATTTATTTGTACTTCAAGTTATTGTATGTGCCTTTTGTAAATATTTATTTCCTTAATTAAACCATTACCAACTCTACTTATTCAAATACCTTGGATCTTCTTCTGACATCAGCTACTGCTTTATATTTATCATTACTTTCATGTAACTTTCTTCTTATTCCTTGCAACTTCTGCATATGCTCTATAAATGCTTCTGCATCATCACTAATTCGATCTGTAATTGGAAATTATACCAAGTCTAAAATACCCATAGGATTTTTCCTATAAATAATTTAAAAAGGTGACTTTCATGTTGATCTATTCACTGAATTGTTATATGCAAACTCAGCTTGTGGTAAAGCCAAGTCCCATTGCCTTATTTTCTCTCCCACTATGCATCTCAATAAATTTATCAAGCTCCTATACACAACTTGTATATGTCCATATATTTGTGTGTGATATGTACTACTGAATTTTAGCTTAGTACTGATCTTCTTCCATAAATTCCTCCAAAAAAAATATTTAGAAATTTATCTCCCTATCTAAAGTAATAGTTTTTAGAACACCATGTAATCTCACAATATCCATAAAAAAAAAATCTTTGACTCTAGTGGCATCATTGGTTTTATTACATGAAATAAAATGAATAATTTTTAAAAAAATGTATACAATAAAAAAAATTGAATCATTACCTCTCTCTATGTTTGATAATCCCAACAAAAAGTCCATACTCAAATCTGTCTATGGTCCTCTTGGAATTGGTAATGGCATGTATAGTCTAGTATTTTGTGCTTGTTCTTTAGCTATCTGACATATTATGCACCTTGAAACATACCTTATCATATCTCTCTTCATATTTGGACAAAATACTTTTCCTCCACCAAAGCTATTATCTTCGTCTTACCAAAATTTCCATCCAAACCACCACTATGTAATTCTCTTATTATATTGTCTCATAGAGACCCAACTAGAATACATAATTGTTTCCTTTTGAAGAGATAACCTTCTTGTATAAGATAATCATCATGAATAATATATGTCCCACCTATTAATGGATACCTACACTATTCAACTATCTTTCTAAAATATGGATCAGTATCATATAATTCTTTAATAGCTTCAAATCTAATTACTTCACTCACCATAGTAGTTAATAATGACACCCTTATGCTTAATGCATTATCTATCTAATTCTATTTTCTTAATTTATGTTTAAAAACAAAAATATATCCTTTCAAGAAAGAAACCCACTTTTCATGCCTACTAGTAACCTTCTTTTGTGTATTCACATACTTCAAAGCCTCATGATCTGTAAATAGTATAAACTCTGTAGGCACTAGATAAGGCCTTCAATGTCTTAATGATTGCACAATTTCATAAAATTCAAGATCATAAGTAGAATAATTTATTCTTACCTCATTCAATTTTTCATTGAAATATGATATTGACTTTCCTTCTTGACTCAACAAAAAATCGGTTCCCACAAACAAAACTTCACAATAACCTCAAACACTTTTTAAAAATATGGTTATGCTAAAATTGGTTTTTGTGTAATCTTCTTCTTCAAAATTTCAAAACTTTCTATGGCTGCTCTAGTCCATGCAAATTCCTTCCCTCTCATGCAATATGTTATTGTTGCCATAAAACTATTAAAATTTTTAATAAACTTTTTGTAAAAAATTGCTAAACCATGGAAACTTCTTACCTCTGTAATACTTTTTGGAATAGGCCACTCAAAAATTGCCTTTATCTTTCTTATTCCATTTTCACACCATTTTTTGAAACTACAAATTCCAAAAAAACTAAACTATTCTACATAAACCTGAACTTCTTCATATTTGCATATAACTTCTCCTTTCTTCACAAATCTAGTACCATTCTCAAACTTTCTATGTGTTCTTATTTAGTCCTACTAAATATAAAAATATAATCAAAATAAAAAACCACAAACGTACCAATATATTCTTGTAGCATTGTATTCATCACCCTCATAAATGTGTTAGGTACATTAGATAATCTGAAGGCATCACCATCCACTCATATAAACCATCCCTAGTCTTTATGCAGTTTTACATTCATCTACTTCATGAATTAAAATCTAATAATAACCACTCCATATATCAAGCTTGCTAAAATATTTTTCTCCTTTAAGTGCATTGATCATATCATCTAAATGAGGTATAGGAAACCTATATTTAATTTTAATTTTATTAATTGCTCTACTATCCACACACATTCTCCATCCTTCATATTTCTTTGGAGTTAAAAATGTTGGTGTTGCACAAGGACTCATACTCTCCCTTATCACCTTCTTCCTTATCGATTTAGTAACTTGTTTATTTAATTCTACATGTTCTATTGGACTCATCTTACAAGTTGCTTGATTGGGTAGAGATGATCCTGTAAACAAATCAATGTGATGTTGAATATCTTTTTCCAGTAGTAAAACATTTGATAACTCATCAGGCATAACATATGCATATTATTTCAACACTCTTGCAGCTTATATTGGTATTGGCACCATTTTTTTTCCTTCATTCTTTATTACTAATGCATAACTGCAACCTACTACCTTCATATATTGGATAAATTCTCTATTAGAGAGAATGTTTTCTATCTTCTCTTCGTCTTTAAGAGGTAATAACACTATCTTTGTACCACCTTTATAAAAAGTGTATGTGTTATTTTCTCCATCATGAAATACTTTCCTATCAAATTGCTATGGTCTTCCTAATAACACATGGCATGCATCCATCAAAATAATATCACACCATATTTTATCATTATAACTTTTTCCTATAGAAAATTTGATTAAGAACCTTTTATCTACTGTAACTTCATTTGCTTTCTTAAAACATGAAATCTAATAAGGGTTGGGATAGTTTTCACATTGTAGATTTAGTTTCTCAATCATTTCTTTAGAAACCATATTTTCATAACTACCACCATCTATAATTACATTGCATACATTTCTACTTGAAGTACAATTTTTTTCAAAAAATATTTGATCATAACCATGCATCACCACTTTCTATATTCTATAGTTGATTCTTCCTTAGAGCGATCATGGTTCTTCTCATCATGAGATTCTCTCCTACATTAGCTAGTGCAACTTTAGTATTTTGCTCTACTATTTTAGCATCAACTAGATTTACTCTTGGATGATCTTCTTACTTCCTTTCTTGATCTTGATAGTGTGGACACTCAAATGCTCTATGCCCTTATTCTCCACATCTATAACAAACATACAATCTACCCTGATTCAAAAGCCATCATCTAGCACCTCCATAACCTCATCCTCTCTAAAATCCTCTTCTTCTTTATTGGTATTCAAACCCTTGCCTATTATCATCTTGCCTTTTTGTACCATGTGATGATTCACCTTTACTGGCATTAAAACCACCTATGATGGTATTAAACCCATCTCATCCTCTTATTAGATGCGATCTACCTCTTCTTGTACTAGTAGATGTCCTTATGATATCTTGTTTATTTTATTTTTATTCTATCTTCAAAGCTAATTGATAAGCATCTTCCATGTTAAGTATTCTATGCATGATTAATTAATATTTAATAGAAAATTTCAAACCATTTACATACCTTGAAACCATTTGATCTTCTATTTCATCATGCTCCACTCATATGGAAAGCTTGTAAAATTTATCTATATGTTCTTGTATACTGTGATCTTTTTGCCTTAAATTCTAAAATCTTTTGTATACAGTTTGTGCATAATTCACAGGAAAAAATTTCTCCCTCAGCTTCTTCCCCATCTTTTTCCATGAAATAATCTTCTCTTTAAATTTTCTCTATCTCTCTTTCTACAAGTGATCCCACCAAATCATTGCATGACCTTTCAATTTCATGCATGCAAAATTTACCTTCTTGTCTTCTCTCATAGTCTTCCACTCGAAGAACTTTTCCATGAAATTCAACCAATCTATCAACTCATCTAGTTTTAAACTACCTCCATAATCTGGAACATCAACCTTGATTCCTTTATTTCTTCTTTTTAAATCCTGAACTATCTTCTCTTCCATTGATGGTGGTTGTTCTTCTTCTTCTTCTTAAATTTCTTCATAACAATTTGTGTCTTTCTCATCATCACCTTGTCTTCTTTGTTGATTGGTCATAACCTCTGTTAATTTTTGAACTTGCCTCTATAGATTTTGTATAGTTTATTTCATCTATGCAACACCTCCTCATCCCCTCTCCATTCTTTACTCCTCCACGATTCAAAGTTGCTCTGATACCAAATAATGAACCCAAAAATATATATAAGACCAAAAATTCCAATAGGCCAAGATCTTGAAACAATACTCAAAAATTGATTCTTATTAATTGCTTGAAATAATTAAAAACCTAAATCATACTTAAATAAGACTCAACTTGGATTTAGAGTTGACATGCAAAACTTCTTAAAAAATTAATGTCTAAAATAAAACTTCTATTTTTAGTAAGTCATGTT